>CAWUFW010017187.1:0-274286 GCA_963921515.1 Calotriton arnoldi | reverse complement strand
TAACATACTTCGTTCAGTTACGTATTAGCAAGCCATCTTGATTGGAATAAACCGTTAATACTTAAAACATTTAATTTAAAAAGGAACAAAATGAGGGGGTTCTTTTTGAAATAGAAATTATGGTTAGTGCTGCAGAAAGAAAAATGAGGGCATGTTTTAAGTGAGATCTCAAATCCTCTTCTATTTCATTAGAAAATTCTGAAATGCATACTGAAACAATCACTTTCAATACCAGCAGCAGACTTCCAGTTAACACCCTGGTGAGCAGTAGCTTTACTACAGTGATCTAATGAGCAACTAGAGTGCTAACATTCTGAATTTATGGCAAATGTGAGACACATCTGAATGCCTTCTTGATGGAATCAAAGTAAAAACTGAAAGCATTTCCTACTGAGGAGACTGCAGTAAATGAGGAAATTAGGAAACTTCATAACAAAGAAGTCTTCCAAGATGGCCACCAGAGAAAAAAGAGCCCAAATGTAGCACAAATATTACCCAGATGTAGCCCACATATAGCCCAATGACAAAAGTGTGAAAAACACTTTTATTTTTAGTTTTTTGCAGTTTTATGTAGTGCAGACTGGTCAGGTATTGCAGCATTGCATCTTAAAACATGACACCCTACACTACAAAAACACCACTGCACTACCCTAAACCCTAAAACACTACCCCCAGCACGACCCCCTACACTACACAAGCACCACTGCACTACCCTAAACCTTAAAACACTACCCCCAGCACAACCCCCTACACTACACAAGCACCACTGCACTACCCTAAACCCTAAAACACTACCCCCAGCACGACCCCCTACATTACCCAAACACCACTGCACTAACCTAAACCCTAAAACAATACCCCCAGCACGACCCCCTACACTACCCAAACACCACTGCACTACCCTAAAACATGACCCCTACACTACACAAACACCACTGCACTACCCTAAACCCTAAAACACTACCCCCAGCACGACCCCCTACATTACACAAGCACCACTGCACTACCCTAAACCCTAAAACACTACCCCCAGCATGACCCCCTACACTGCCCGAACACCACTGCACTGCCCTAAACCTTGAAACACCACCCCCAGCATGACCCCCTACACTGCCCGAACACCACTGCACTGCCCTAAACCCTGAAACACCACCCCCTTCACGACCCCCTACACTGCCCGAACACCACTGCACTGCCCAAAACCCTGAAACACCACCCCCAGCACGACCCCCTATACTGCCCAAACAACACTGCACTGCCCTAAACCCTGAAACACTACCCCCAGAAAGACCCCCTACACTGCCCAAACACCACTGCACTGCCCTAAACCCTGAAACATCACCCCCAGCAAGACCCCCTACACTACCCGAACACCACTGCCCTAAACCCTGAAACACCACCCCCAGCACGACCCCCTACACTGCCCGAACACCACTGCACTGCCCTAAACCCTGAAACACCACCCCCAGCACGACCCCCTACACTGTCCGAACACCACTGCTCTGCCCAAAACCCTGAAACACCAGCCCCAGCACGACCCCCTACACTGCCCGAACACCACTGCACTACCCTAAACCCAGAAACACCACCCCCAGCATGACCCCCTACACTGTCCGAGCACCACTGCACTGCCCTAAACCCTGAAACACCAGCCCCAGCACGACCCCCTACACTGCCCGAACACCACTGCACTGCCCTAAACCCTGAAACACCAGCCCCAGCACGACCACCTACACTGCCCGAACACCACTGCACTGCCCTAAACCCTGAAACACCAGCCCCAGCATGACCCCCTACACTGCCCGAACACCACTGCACTGCCCAAAACCGTGAAACACCAGCCCCAGCACGACCCCCTACACTGCCCGAACACCACTGCACTGCCCTAAACCGTGAAACACCAGCCCCAGCACGACCACCTACACTGCCCGAACACCACTGCACTGCCCTAAACCCTGACACACCAGCCCCAGCATGACCCCCTACACTGCCCGAACACCACGGCACTGCCCAAAACCGTGAAACACCAGCCCCAGCACGAGCCCCTACACTGCCCGAACACCACTGCACTACCCTAAACCCAGAAACACCACCCCCAGCATGACCCCCTACACTGCCCGAGCACCACTGCACTGCCGTAAACCCTGAAACACCAGCCCCAGCACGACCCCCTACACTGCCCGAACACCACTGCACTGCCCTAAACCCTGAAACACCAGCCCCAGCACGACCACCTACACTGCCCGAACACCACTGCACTGCCCTAAACCCTGAAACACCAGCCCCAGCATGACCCCCTACACTGCCCGAACACCACTGCACTGCCCAAAACCGTGAAACACCAGCCCCAGCACGACCCCATACACTGCCCGAACACCACTGCACTGCCCTAAACCCTGAAACATCACCCCCAGCAAGACCCCCTACACTACCCGAATACCACTGCCCTAAACCCTGAAACACCACCCCCAGCAAGACCCCCTACACTGCCCGAACACCACCGCACTGCCCTAAACCCTGAAACACCAGCCCCAGCACGACCCCCTACATTGCCCGAACACCACTGCACTGCCCTAAACCCTGAAACACCACCCCTGCATGACCCACTACACTGCCCGAACACCACTGCACTGCCCTAAACCCTGAAGCACCACCCCCAGCACGACCCCCTACACTGCCCGAACACCACTGCACTGCCCTAAACCCTGAAACACTACCCCCTGCACGACCCCCTACACTGCCCAAACACTACTGCACTGCCCTAAACCCTGAAACACCTCCCCAGCATGACCCCCTATACTGCACGAACACCACTGCACTGCCCTAAACCCTGAAACACTACCCCCAGCAAGACCCCCTACACTGCCCGAACACCACTGCCCTAAACCCTGAAACATCACCCCCAGCAAGACCCCCTACACTGCCCGAACACCACTGCCCTAAACACTGAAACACCACCCCCAGCAAGACCCCCTACACTGCCCGAATAACACTGCACTGCCCTAAACCCTGAAACACCACCCCCAGCACGACCCCCTACACTGCCCGAACACCACTGCACTGCCCTAAACCCTGAAACACCACCCCCAGCACGACCCCCTATACTGCCCAAACACCACTGCACTGCCCTAATCCCTGAAACACCACCCCCTTCACGACCCCCTACACTGCCCGAACACCACTGCACTGCCCTAAACCCTGAAACACCACCCCCAGCACGACCCCCTATACTGCCCAAACACCACTGCACTGCCCTAAACCCTGAAATACTACCCCCAGAAAGACCCCCTACACTGCCCAAACACCACTGCACTGCCCTAAACCCTGAAACATCACCCCCAGCAAGACCCCCTACACTACCCAAACACCACTGCCCTAAACCCTGAAACACCACCCCCAGCACGACCCCCTACACTGCCCGAACACCACTGCACTGCCCTAAACCCTGAAACACCACCCCCAGCACGAACCCCTACACTGTCCGAACACCACTGCTCTGCCCAAAACCCTGAAACACCAGCCCCAGCACGACCCCCTACACTGCCCGAACACCACTGCACTACCCTAAACACAGAAACACCACCCCCAGCATGACCCCCTAAACTGCCCGAGCACCACTGCACTGCCCTAAACCCTGAAACACCAGCCCCAGCACGACCCCCTACACTGCCCGAACACCACTGCACTAAACCCTGAAACACCAGCCCCAGCACGACCACCTACACTGCCTGAACACCACTGCACTGCCCTAAACCCTGAAACACCAGCCCCAGCATGACCCCCTACACTGCCCGAACACCACTGCACTGCCCAAAACCGTGAAACACCAGCCCCAGCACGACCCCCTACACTGCCCGAACACCACTGCACTGCCCTAAACCATGAAACACCACCCCGTGCACGACCCCCTACACTGCCCGAACACCACTGCAGTGCCCTAAACCCAGAAACACCACCCCCAGCACGACACCCTACACTGCCCGAACACCCCTGCACTGCCCTAAACCCTGAAACACCATCCCCAGCACGACCCCCTACACTGCACGAACACCACTGCACTGCCCTAAACCCTGAAACATCACCCCCAGCAAGACCCCCTACACTGCCCGAACACCACTGCCCTAAACCCTGAAACACCACCCCCAGCAAGACCCCCTACACTGCCCGAACACCACTGCAATGCCCTAAGCCCTGAAACACCAGCCCCAGCACAACCCCCTCCGTTGCCCGAACACCACTGCACTGCCCTAAACCCTGAAACACCACCCCCTGCATGACCCACTACACTGCCCGAACACCACTGCACTGCCCTAAACCCTGAAGCACCACCCCCAGCACGACCCCCTACACTGCCCGAACACCACTGCACTGCCCTAAACCCTGAAACACTACCCCCTGCACGACCCCCTACACTGCCCGAACACTACTGCACTGCCCTAAACCCTGAAACACCCCCCCAGCATGACCCCCTATACTGCACGAACACCACTGCACTGCCCTAAACCCTGAAACACTACCCCCAGCAAGACCCCTACACCGCCTGAACACCACTGCCCTAAACCCTGAAACATCACCCCCAGCAAGACCCCCTACACTGCCCGAACACCACTGCCCTAAACACTGAAACACCACACCCAGCAAGACCCCCTACACTGCCCGAACAACACTGCACTGCCCTAAACCCTGAAACACCACCCCCAGCACGACCCCCTACACTGCCCGAACACCACTGCACTGCCCTAAACCCTGAAACACCACCCCCAGCACGACCGCCTACACTGCCTGAAAACCACTGCACTGCCCTAAACCCTGAAACACCAGCCCCAGCACGACCCCCTACACTGCCCGAACACCACTGCACTGCCCTAAAACCTCAAACACCACCCCCTGCATGACCCACTACACTGCCCGAACACCACTGCACTGCCCTAAACCCTGAAGCACCACCCCCAGCACGACCCCCTACACTGCCCGAACACCACTGCACTGCCCTAAACCCTGAAACACTACCCCCTGCACGACCCCCTACACTGCCCAAACACTACTGCACTGCCCTAAACCCTGAAACACCTCCCCAGCATGACCCCCTATACTGCACGAACACCACTGCACTGCCCTAAACCCTGAAACACTACCCCCAGCAAGACCCCCTACACTGCCCGAACACCACTGCCTCTAAACCCTGAAACATCACCCCCAGCAAGACCCCCTACACTGCCAGAACACCACTGCCCTAAACACTGAAACACCACCCCCAGCAAGACCCCCTACACTGCCCGAATAAAACTGCACTGCCTTAAACCCTGAAACACCAGCCCCAGCATGACCCCCTACACTGCCCGAACACCACTGCACTGCCCTAAACCCTGAAACACCACCCCCAGCACGACCCCCTATACTGCCCAAACACCACTGCACTGCCCTAATCCCTGAAACACCACCCCTTCACGACCCCCTACACTGCCCGAACACCACTGCACTGCCCTAAACCCTGAAACACCACCCCCAGCACGACCCCCTATACTGCCCAAACACCACTGCACTGCCCTAAACCCTGAAATACTACCCCCAGAAAGACCCCCTACACTGCCCAAACACCACTGCACTGCCCTAAACCCTGAAACATCACCCCCAGCAAGACCCCCTACACTACCCAAACACCACTGCCCTAAACCCTGAAACACCACCCCCAGCACGACCCCCTACACTGCCCGAACACCACTGCACTGCCCTAAACCCTGAAACACCACCCCCAGCACGAACCCCTACACTGTCCGAACACCACTGCTCTGCCCAAAACCCTGAAACACCAGCCCCAGCACGACCCCCTACACTGCCCGAACACCACTGCACTAAACCCTGAAACACCAGCCCCAGCACGACCACCTACACTGCCTGAACACCACTGCACTGCCCTAAACCCTGAAACACCAGCCCCAGCATGACCCCCTACACTGCCCGAACACCACTGCACTGCCCAAAACCGTGAAACACCAGCCCCAGCACGACCCCCTACACTGCCCGAACACCACTGCACTGCCCTAAACCATGAAACACCACCCCGTGCACGACCCCCTACACTGCCCGAACACCACTGCAGTGCCCTAAACCCAGAAACACCACCCCCAGCACGACACCCTACACTGCCCGAACACCCCTGCACTGCCCTAAACCCTGAAACACCATCCCCAGCACGACCCCCTACACTGCACGAACACCACTGCACTGCCCTAAACCCTGAAACACTACCCCCAGCAAGACCCCCTACACAGCCCGAACACCACTGCACTGCCCTAAACCCTGAAACATCACCCCCAGCAAGACCCCCTACACTGCCCGAACACCACTGCCCTAAACCCTGAAACACCACCCCCAGCAAGACCCCCTACACTGCCCGAACACCACTGCAATGCCCTAAGCCCTGAAACACCAGCCCCAGCACAACCCCCTACGTTGCCCGAACACCACTGCACTGCCCTAAACCCTGAAACACCACCCCCTGCATGACCCACTACACTGCCCGAACACCACTGCACTGCCCTAAACCCTGAAGCACCACCCCCAGCACGACCCCCTACACTGCCCGAACACCACTGCACTGCCCTAAACCCTGAAACACTACCCCCTGCACGACCCCCTACACTGCCCGAACACTACTGCACTGCCCTAAACCCTGAAACACCCCCCCAGCATGACCCCCTATACTGCACGAACACCACTGCACTGCCCTAAACCCTGAAACACTACCCCCAGCAAGACCCCCTACACCGCCTGAACACCACTGCCCTAAACCCTGAAACATCACCCCCAGCAAGACCCCCTACACTGCCCGAACACCACTGCCCTAAACACTGAAACACCACACCCAGCAAGACCCCCTACACTGCCCGAACAACACTGCACTGCCCTAAACCCTGAAACACCACCCCCAGCACGACCCCCTACACTGCCCGAACACCACTGCACTGCCCTAAACCCTGAAACACCACCCCCAGCACGACCGCCTACACTGCCTGAAAACCACTGCACTGCCCTAAACCCTGAAACACCAGCCCCAGCACGACCCCCTACACTGCCCGAACACCACTGCACTGCCCTAAAACCTCAAACACCAGCCCCAGCATGACCCCCTACACTGCCCGAACACCACTGCACTACCCTAAACCCTGAAACACCAGCCCCAGCAAGACCCCCTATACTGCCCGAACACCACTGCATTGCCCTAAACCCTGAAACACCACCCCCAGCAAGACCCCCTACACTGCCCGAACACCACTGCACTAAACCCTGAAACACCACCCCCAGCAAGACCACCTACACTGCCCGAACACCACTGCACTGCCCTAAACCCTGAAACACCACCCCCAGCACGACACCCTACACTGCCCGAACACCACTGCACTGCCCTAAACCCTGAAACACCACCCCCAGCACGACCCCCTACACTGCCCGAACATCACTGCCCTAAACCCTGAAACACCACCCCCAGCAAGACCCCCTACACTGCCCGAACACCACTGCACTGCCCTAAACCCTGAAACATCACCCCCAGCAAGACCCCCTACACTGCCCGAACACCACTGCACTGCCCTAAACCCTGAAACACCACCCCCAGCAAGACCCCCTACACTGCCTGAACACCACTGCACTGCCCTAAACACTGAAACACCAGCCCCAGCACGACCCCCTACACTGCCCGAACACCACTGCACTGCCCTAAGCCCTGAAACACAACCCCCAGCACGACCCCCTACACTACCCGAACACAACTGCACT
This sequence comes from Calotriton arnoldi, assembly GCA_963921515.1. Lineage (NCBI taxonomy): Eukaryota > Metazoa > Chordata > Amphibia > Caudata > Salamandridae > Calotriton > Calotriton arnoldi. The sequence continues at coordinate 266,510 of CAWUFW010017187.1, read as the reverse complement.
GCCCTAAACCCTCAAACACTCCCCCCCAGCACGACCCCCTACACTACCCGAACACCACTGCACTGCCCTAAACCCTAAAACACTCCCCCAGCACGACCCCCTATACTACCCGAACACCACTGCACTGCCCTAAACCCTAAAACACTCCCCCCAGCATGACCCCCTACACTTCCCAAACACCACTGCACTGCCCTAAACCCTGAAACACTACCCCCCACATGACCCCCTACACTATCCGAACACCAGTGCCCTAAACCCTGAAACACCACCCCCAGCAAGACCCCCTACACTGCCCGAACACCACTGCACTGCCCTAAACCCTGAAACACCACCCCCAGCACGACCCCTACACTGCCCGAATACCACTGCACTACCCTAAACCCTAAAACACGACCTCCTACACTACACAAACACCACTGCACTACCTTAAACCCTAAAACACTACCCCCAGCACAACCCCTACACTACACAAACTCCACTGCACTACCCTAAACCCTAAAACACTACCCCCAGCTCGACCCCCTTCACTACCTAAACACAACTGCACAATTTGTTACAGGCGTTGCAACGCAGGCCTGTGGTGCTTACTGGAAGTACCTGGTGGGCAAGTTGGGCCCCAGGGACCCTCAGGATTCATGGTGACCTAATTCCCCAACTTGAAACACGCCACAGGGCGCGCTTGCACAGTGGTGAAGGGAGGGGCGGGGCCTCAGGTGACATGTGCGCAAACACGCCCTGTGGTGCGTTTTAAGTTGGGGAATTAATTCCCCTTGAATCCTGAGGGACCCTGGGGGCCAACTAGCCCACCAGGTACCTTCAGTAAGCACAACAGAGTTGCGTTGCAGAGAGGTGAAAAAAGGTGCGTGGCCTCGGATCGCCTCTCTGCAACTCAGCTCTGTGGCCCTAACTGTAGGTACCTGGGGGGCTAGTTGGGCCCCAGGGACCCTCAGGATTCAAGGGGACTTAATCCCGCAACTTAAAACGCGCCACGGGGCGCGTTTGCACACATGTCACCTCAGGCCCCTCCTCCCTTCACCACTGTGCCCTGTAGCGCGTTTTAAGAGGTAGTTTTAATCCCCCTGCCCTATTATGTACTAGGGCCTTACAGAGGAGGTCATGCTAATCACAGGGGTACCCCAACGCATAGTGTTCCCTAGTGTATGTAGGTGTTTTCACTGTATTCTAAGTGTCTTTTAGCATAGCACTGACTCTGGTTAGTCAGAGTCAGTTACCACCAGTACCCGTCTGAAAAAGTTGTGGGCACAGGATGATTTTGCAACAAGGCCTCTTTCTGCTCCTCTGTTGGTTCTTTCTGCACATCTTTTGCTTCTTCCTGCACTTTTCTTCGTCTTTGTGGACTTCTGTTGCTTCTTTCTGCATTTCTTTTGCTTCTTTCTGTGCGTTTTTTCTTCTTTCTTCACATGTCCTACCTCTGTAGGCATAGTTAGAAATTAGCATTTAAAAAACCTTTGAAATTCACTGAAAAACCATAGGTTTCAGACACGTTATAGTTAGAAATTAGCATTTAAAAAACCTTTGAAATTCACTGAAAAAACCATAGGTCTTAGGGACAGTTATAGTTAGTTGGACATTTCACTCGTATAAAACCATAGAAATTCTCCTGTTATAGTTAGTTCAGCTAACTATAACTCGCGCCCCCGCAATGCACTGCTGATGACGTCACATATTACATCACTCATGACATGGTCAGTGACATCACTGATGACATCACTGATGACATCTCAAATGACATCACTGATGACATCATCCATGTGATAATTTCATGCATCTTCTCACACCCTAATATAACTTTTGATACACCCACTCTAAATTACAGACTGCCATTCTCAAAACCATACACACTCCAATACCAATAACTACATACCCACTCACTGATTCTTAGGTCTACACACACACATCTACTCATTCACCCGTACAGTCACTCATACTTACAGTCACTCAGTACAGGACTATCATATGCACTCATACACCTATATAAACACTCACACACCGCCACTCATCCATAGAGGTACTCACACACCTAGTCAGTCATGCAAAAAATTAATCACACACCCATTTACTCACCTATACAGTTATACACACACCAGCTCACTTACTCATACAAATACTAGCACATTCTTACGCTCTTATACAATAACTGATACAAGCATACACACATCCATACAGACACTCTCACAATCACACACTCTCACTTATATCCATTTAAATACTCTAACACACATATATACTGCCATTTACATATGTAGTTACTCGCACATGTACCACTGAGATATACATTCACTCACTAACACACCCATACACACACTCACCCACCCAAGCAGTCCATCACAGATGCAGTCTTGAAATCATGCACCCAGTGAATCACCCACTCACACATCTATGTACAGAGTCACACACACCCCACCCACACAAACACTCAGGCAGCCATACAGATACTCAGAGAACCAATCAATAACCCATATAGACACTCATGTAGCTATTCGCAAATCCATGCATCCACTTACACACCAACAAACAGACGGATACAGACATTCACACAGTTTAGTCACTAACCCATGCAGTCAGTAAGATATGTTTAATCACTCACTTGTAGAGTCAGTCACGCACGTACTAAATCATCCATTCAGACACTTATACACCCACACATTCTTCAATACGCCTTTCCCTATATATATTAAACATATTTAAACTTTACAGAAACACACAGTCACTGGATGATCTCATCAGTGATGTCATCAGTGATGTCATTTGAGATGTCATCAGTGATGTCATCAGTGATGTCACTGACCATGTCATGAGTGATGTAATATGTGACGTCATCAGCAGTGCATTGCGGGGGCGCGAGTTATAGTTAGCTGAACTAACTATAACAGGAGAATTTCTATGGTTTTATATGAGTGAAATGTCCAACTAACTATAACTGTCCCTAAGACCTATGGTTTTTTCAGTGAATATATATATATATATATATATATATATATATATATATATATATATATATATATATATAAATGTTCATAAAGAAAGGTTATGATAAAGCATAGACCTGACAAATCGCGATTCTTATATTAACATGACTAGAGAATCTGGATTTCATTAAAGACACGGAGGCTGACATTATACATTATGCATTATTCCCTTAATGCAGTCCAAGCAGCCGCATACATCACAATAGTAAAGTTCCAAAACAGAATAAAGGCAACACATAAAAGGCATGAGCCAGCAACAATCTGCCTCTTTTAAATGTGGAATTAAATAAGTTCATAAAAAGCTTGAAACGTCAGAGGAAAAAACTTCAGGACAATCTTCAGATGAACCAGTAGAAGAACGACGGAAGAACGAAGAAAGGATTCCAAAGGATTTAGGCAATTAAGGATTACCTGAAAAGAGAAGGATGTGAGTACAAACTGAACACGACATAAGGTTAAGAGTATAACAAGCAAAAAAGAACAAGGTACGTAATTAATAAAGAACATTATAATAAAAATGTGATAGAGAACATTAATTATTTTAAATACCATGTGATAAACAACATTAATCATTTGAAATACCACCCAGGGGTGGGAAGGGAGGGATAATGTCAGCCTCCGTGTCTTTAATGAAATCCAGATTCTCTAGTCATGGTAATATGAGAATCGCAACTTCATTACAAGACCGGAGGCTACATTATGCATGTTGGTAGCTTTGTAAAACAGCATCAGACATATGTTCAATAGGTTTACAATAATGACGTGCAAAGGTACTGGCATTAGACCAGTCGGCCGCTTTAAGGATGTCATCCAACTTACCTCCAGACCAAAGAGACTTACTAGCCATGGCACCTCTCAGGGAATGAGCCTGAAATTTCTTTAAATCAATACCTGCTAAGCTCATAGCAGATTTGACCCATCTAGCAATAGAGGAGGAGCTTATACCTTTGTGAGGTTTCACAAAGGAAATAAGTAATTGATTGACACCCAGGGGGCGAAGAGAAAACATTCTGCGATCGTATTCTTTCATGCAGTCTACAACGCAAAGATTTGGGCATAAGTCAAAACGAGGATAAAAAATAGAGTCAGACATAGTCTTAGTTCTTTTATAAATGTCAAATTTGACACCAAACATATTACAAGATCGGTTAGTAATTTCCAGGGCTTTAATATCGGAGACCCTCCTACAAGAAACGAGGCATAAGAGTGTAGCTCATTTAATGGAAAGATTGTTTCTGTTTAGAAGAGAATTGGAAGGCCAATTATTGAAGAGATCAAGAATTAGTTTAACATCCCAGAGGGTTTCATATTTAGCTTTAGGAGGTCTTCTTAAGCGAATGCTTTTCATGACTCTACAGATAATTACATTTTTACCTACAGTTTTTCCATTGACAAGGACATGACCAGCGGAAATAGCCGATCTATAACAATTGATAGATCTATAACTGAGGCCCCTTTCAAATTGTTCGACAAGAAAGTTAACTATGTCAACAATAGGGGCCTCCAAGGAATCCAGGTTCCTTTCCATGCACCAACGTACCCAGAATTTCCAGATGTTGTTATATCTGTAGTGGGTGCCTGGTGCCCAAGATTCTCCGAGGAGAGCTGCAGCTGTCGTCGAAAGGCCTGAGATTTCATAGGATCTCCTGACACTTTCCAGGCAAGAAGGGTTAAACTCCCCTTCTGAATTAGGGGGTGAATTCCTCCGTCTACGTCTGTAAGAAGATTTTCTAGGGAAGGAATTAAGAAGGGGAGGTTGCAAGCCAGTTCTAGAGTGGTGGGGAACCATGCTTGAGATGGCCAAAAGGGAGTGATTAGGACAAGGGAGCACTGATCTTAACTCACTTTCTGCAGAACTCTCTGAATCATGGCAAAGGGAGGGAACGCATACACTTTGGTTCCTTTCCAAGATTGAAGAAAGGCGTTGACTGCCAGAGCACCCGGGTCGGGCATCCAGCTGAAGTAATTCTCCAGTTGAAAGGTTAGTCTGCTCGCGAACATATCTATCTCTAGAGGGCCCCAGATCTTGTTTAGGGTACTGAATATGGAAACATTCAGTTTCCAATCGCTGTAATCTAGTAGGAATCTTGAGTTCCAGTCTGCAGAGATGTTCGATTTCCCCGGGGGATATTCCGCTTTCAGGGCGATTTTGTGTTCCAGACAGAACATCCAAAGTTTCTTTGCTAGGCCGATAGATCCGTGGATTTGGTGCCTCCCATGCGGTTTATATAAGCTACCGCTGACATGTTGTCCATCTTTAGAATGACTGACCTCCCTTGAAGAGATTGTTTGAAACTCATGAGGGCATAGAGACCAGCTGTTAGTTCTAAATAGTTTATGTGGTGAAGAGACTCCTCTTGTGACCATACACCACCAGTGTTTTGATTGAGAAGGCAAGCTCCCCAGCCATGAAGGGTTTTGGTGTTGGTGACTCACCTGAGCAAACCAATTACAGAGACAATTTACACTATCGTGATGCATGTTAAGCTCTAGGCATTTTATATTGTGTTTGCGACTGTATTTTGTATATATTTGTAATTTGTTACAGTATTCCTGGTGGTTGCCTTGTGGGAAGGCTTATAAACCAATGCAGTAGGTCTGAGCTGCTTATGGTGACAAGCCAATGGTAAAGGTTATATATATATATATATATTATCTACTGGCGGTCGCCAGTAGATAGTTATAGTTAGGACCTATTTTCCAAAGGAAATCCGCAACATTCTATTTGCAATAACGTTGGCGCCGGTTGACGATCGAATCTTCGCGAAAGCTTCCAACGTGTTGGGGCGCTCTGGTCCGCTCCTATCCTGAAAGTCTCGGGGTGATTCGTCAAGCAGGGGCCGAGAAAAAAGGGGGGTCCCAAAACGTGTTTTCCCCATTCATTTTTCCATAGGAACCTTTAGTCGCAGCTACAGCCCGAACTGCTGAACGGAATTACACCAAATTTGGCAAAGAGGTAGCCCTTGGTTCAGTGTCGTGCCTTTTGCTTAAATGGTGTAAATCCGTTCAGTAGTTCCTGAGAAAATCAAAAGTAAAGTCACATATATATCTATGGCCGAGTAGGGTCCGCGTACCCTCCCGATCACGAGCTGCATGCTAATTGGCTGTCAAGTGGCTGTCAACACTCCAAATCAGGAAGTGTTGGCAGCTATTTTGTCCCTCGGTAGAACCGAGGGACAGAAACAAGTGCACAAAGCGCTAAAAGGGGGCAGGGTAGAAACACCTGGACCCCTAGGTCTGCTCAGGGGGTCCCCCTGGGCAGAAAAAAGCATTTTTTTTAATCGGCGGGATGCGCTTAGGGTGCGCGGATCTCGCCGATAAAAAAAAAAATCGAAGCGCGGTCTCCTGCGCCTCGATGCTATTTTGCCCCCGGGTGGCCCAAGTCCCGGGGGCATGCGGGGGGTGGGTTTATGTTTTATGTGGGGGGCCTCTAAGGCCCCCCAAGCCCCGGGGACCGCCACCCCCCGGGGCTTTAAATAAAAAATGGAGAGGGAGGTCTCACCGCCCTCCCGCAGCCCCGGGGTCCGCCACCCCCCGGGGCTTCTTTTTAAAAAAAAATAATCACCTGTGTGGGGGGGCTCCAGCCCCCCACATGCCCTGGGGCACTTAGGAAACAAATGTTGGGGTCCGTTTCGGACCTCTCGAAGCCCCGGGGACCACCACCTCCCCGGGCTGTGCAATTGAAGGGAGGGGGGCCGCGCGGCCCCCCTCCTGGAGCCTGTGGTGGCCCTGGGGACCGCCACCCCCCAGGGCCGGCTCCTGCAGTGTCCCGGGGTGCCTACCCCCGGGACACTGTAGTTTGCTATGACAGGACGGGAGCCTCGCGGCTCCCATCCTGTCATAGCAAACTGCTTTGGATTTTGGAAGAGAGAGCAGGGAAACCTGCTCTCTCTTCCAAAATTCAAAGCAAATTGCTTTTCACACGGGAGCTGCATCTTAGCAGCTCCCCATGTGGAAAAGCAATGCCGGCTCCCGAGGGACGCGGGAGCCGGCGACCCCCCACAGTCCCCAACGGAGAGGGCCAGCCCCGGGGATGGGGTCCCCGGGGCTACAGTGGCCCAGGGAGGGGGCCACGCGGCCCCCTCCCCAAAATGAAATTAAAAAATTTTTTTTTAAAAGGCTGGCCCCGGGGGATGGGGTCCCCGGGGCCATAAGTGGCCTGAGGAGGGGGGCGACGCAACCCCCTTCCATAAGTTTTTTTGGAAGAAAAAAGGCCAAGCCCCGGGGGATGGGGTCCCCGGGGCCGATTAAGGCCTGGGGAGGGGGGCCACGCAGCCCCCTTCCAAATTTTTTGTTTTAAAAAATATATATTAGGGGGCAGGCCCTGGGGGATGGGGTCCCCAGGGCCAAAAAATTAGAAAAAGAAGGGGGGCCACACAGCCCCCCTTCTTAAATAAAAAATAAAAAAAAATACGGCTTCGCGGGGGAGGCCACGCCCCATCCTTGGAGCACTCTGCAAACGCGCCCCCTGGCGCGTTTGCAGAAGGGGAACAAACTCCCCTTGAATACTAGGGGTCCCTGGGGGCCAACTAGCCCACCAGGAACCTCCAGTATGCACCAGGGGGCTGCGTTGCAGAGAGGTGTACAGAGGCCACGCCCCTTTTTACACCTCTCTGCAACGCAGCTCTGTGGCGCTTTTTGGAGGTACATGGTGGGCTAGTTGCACCCCAGGGACCCTCAGGATTCAAGGGGAGTTAATCCCCCGACTTAAAACGTGCCACGGGGCGCGTTTGCAAGTGGTGAAGGGAGGGGGCGGGGCTTCAGGTGACATGTGTGCAAACAGGCCCCGTGGCGCGTTTTAAGATGGGGAATTAAATCCACTTCAATCCTGAGGGTCCCTGGGGGCCAACTAGCCCACCAGGTACGTCCAGAAAGCGCCACAGAGCTGCATTGCAGAGAGGTGCAAAAAGGGGCGTGGCCTCTGAACACCTCTCTGCAACGCAGATCTCTGGCGCATACTGGAGGTATCTTGTTGGCTAGTTGGCCCCAAGGGGCCCTCGGGATTGAGGAGGAATTAATTCTCCAACTTAAAACGCGCCACAGGGCGTGTTTGCAGACATGTCACCTCAGGCCCCACCCCCTTCCTTCACCATTGTGCAAATATTCCTCTAAAATCAGCCGAACTACGAATTTCGATTTACTCACCTGTTATCAGGAGAGACCTCAGTGCTGCATCTTTGAGCCCAGTACTGATCCTGAAAAGTAATTTTAACCGTACTTACCAGTAACTTGAATTTCCTTCCATAGGATATCATTGCCTGCTTTTTGCTGAAAAAGTTTCTGTGTCGATTTTGAAACATACAAATATTCCTCTAAAATCAGCCGAACTACGAATTCCGATTTACTCACCTGTTATCAGGAGAGACCTCAGTGTTGCATCTTTGAGCCCAGTACTGATCCTGAAAAGTAATTTTAACCGTACTTACCAGTAACTTGAAATTCCTTCCATAGGCTAACATTGACTGGTTTCACTTGGAAATTCTTCTAAGTGTGGAGTTTTGGAACTTTATAATATTCCTCTAAAATCAGCCGAACTACGAATTCCGATTTACTCACCTGTTATCAGGAGAGAACCCAGTGCTGCATCTTTTAGCCCAGCACTGACCCTGAAAAGTAATTTTAACCGTATTTACCAGTAACTTGTATTTCCTTCCATAGGAATCCATTGTCTGGTTTTCAGCAGAAAAGTTTGTGTCGATTTTCACAAACTACAAATATTCCTTAAAAATCGCCTGTATGACTTAAACGCATTCTTTCAACTGTTTACAGGAGATGCACCAGTGTTGGATCCAGGATCCACCACTGAGTAAGAAAAAGTAACGATAACACTACTTACCTGCTAAGTGAATTTCCTCCCATACGATAACATTGGTGATTCTATGTGAAAAAGTTTCTGTGTCAACTTTTAAAATACAATAATATTCCTTAAAAATCACTACTGTAACCAAAACGCTTTTACTCAACTGTTTACAGGAGATGTCGCAGGACTGAATCTAGGATCCAGTCCTGTGGTTAGAAAAGTAATCCATAAAGTAACTAATTGCATTTAACTAGAAATTCACATTGAGCTCAATGTTGCATTGTGTTTGAAATTGTGTTGCCCATTGCAACAACTGTAACTACTGTACTTAAAAGTCTATTGCCTATTTGCAAAGTATTTAAACTAAAGTAATTCATTCTGAGAAAGTATATTTTGTAATGTAATGTATAATGTAATTACAATGTAATTTAAAAAATAAAATATGTAAAAATAAATAGTTTAAAAAATGTAGTAAATCAGTATCAAAAAAATAAATATAACAATTAATACATTTAAAAATTGTCATTTACAAAACCTTTGAAATTCACTGAAAAAAACCATAGGTTTCAGACATCTTATAGTTAGGGATTAGCATTTAAAAAACCTTTGAAATTCACTGAAAAAACCATAGGTTTTAGGGACAGTTATAGTTAGTTGGACATTGCACTCGTACAAAACCCGTGAAATTCCCCCGTTATAGTTAGTTCAGCTAACTATAACTCGCGCCCCGCAATGCACTGCTGATGACGTCACATATTACATCACTCATGACATGGTCAGTGACATCACTGATGACATCACTGATGACATCATCCACGTGATAATCTGATGCACCTCCTCACACCCTAATATAACCTTTGATACACCCACTCTAAATTACAGACTGCCATTCGCAAAACCAGACACTCCAACACCAATAACTACATACCCACTCACTGATTCTTAGGTCTACACACACATCCACTCACTCACCCGTACAGTCACTCATACTTACGGTCACTCAGTACAGGACTATCATATGCACTCATACTCCTATGTAGACACTCAAACACCGCCACTCATCCATAGAGGTACTCACACACCTAGTCAGTCATGCAAATAATTAAACACACTGCCATTTACTCACCTATACAGTTATACACACACCAGCTCACTTACTCATACAAATACTAGCACATTCTTACGCTCTTATACAAACACTGATACAAGCACACACTCATCCATACAGTCACTCTCACAATCACACACTCTCGCTTATAGCTATTTATATACTCCAACACACATATATACTGCTTTTCATATATGTAGTTACTCACACATGTACCACTGGGACATACATTCACTCACTAACACACTCTTACACACACTTACCCACCCATACAGTCTATCACAGATGCACTCTTGAAACCATCCACCCAGTGAATCACCCACTCACACATCTATGCACAGAGTCGAACACACCCCACCCACACAAACACTCAGGCACCCATACAGATACTCAGACAACCAATCAATAACTCATATAGACACTCATGTAGCTATTCACAAACCCATGCAGCCACTTACACAGCAACAGACAGACGGATACAGACATTCACCCAGTTTAGTCACTAACCCATGCATTCAGTAAGATACGTTTAATCACTCACTTATAGAGTTAGTCACGCACCTACTAAATCATCCATACAGACACTTATAGACCCACTCATTCTTCAACGCCTTTCCCTATATATATTAAAAGTATTTAAACTTTACAGAAACACACAGTCACTGGATGATGTCATCAGTGATGTCATTTGAGATGTCATCAGTGATGTCATGAGTGATGTCACTGACCATGTCATGAGTGATGTAATATGTGACGTCATCAGCAGTGCATTGCGGGGGCGCGAGTTATAGTTAGCTGAACTAACTATAACGGGGGAATTTCACGGGTTTTGTACGAGTGCAATGTCCAACTAACTATAACTGTCCCTAAAACCTATGGTTTTTTCAGTGAATATATAAATGATCATAAAGAAAGGTTATGATAAAGCATAGACCTGATAAATTGATAGTAAAAAGCATATGTTAAAGCCAATGCGCTTTAAAGGGTTGATTCTTATTACCCTCTATTAAAGCTTACAGATAGGAGTTTAGTTACATGTTTTCTCACAGATTACCGTACGAGGCAAGGGATTTGGTGCTGGTGAGCCCCTCTTACAAACATTGGGTATAGACAATTTGTACTTTCTAAATCCTAGTTATGCCCTCTAAGGAGAGATTGTACATTGCTTTGCCAACTCTGTGTACTCTGTAATTTTTTTACTGTATGTCAGATGGTTGCCTTGTCGGAAAGCTTGCGCTCAGTACAGGAGGACTCAGTCAGTTAAGGTGATAAGCCAATGCTAACAGATACAGGCCAGATTGGTTTACTCTGTTGCTATAGGTCTGATCTAATTATTATGAAAAGTTATGGTAAATGCCTTAGGCCTGACATGTTAATTGTGAAAAAACATATTATAAATAAATAGACATTTAAGGGTTACCCCACAAATATGTATTTTGTTATATGAAATGTCATAGATTATCTTTGTTGGGAATGAATTTGGACTCCATTACTGCATCTGACAAGTGCTAGAGAGAGAATGTTTGCACTGTAATAATCCTTGCTAAAATCTCTTCTTAGCTGTCTGTCAGGATCTTTTAAGAAAAACTAATTTAATAATCCATCCATCTATAAATATATCCATACAAGTACTTAGAAAGCCTTTGGGTTAGCTCTGATCTCCATTGGTCTCTCTGAGTGTCATTTACACTCTGGGTAGATGACAGTGAGCTGCATGGATCACAAAATGATAGGAAGGGCAGACCATGAAGTAACTTCACAACAACAAAGTCAGTTCTCATTAGTATCCAGAGGATCCAGTATGACATCCAAGAGGCCAGAAGGTCATGTATGATTCTAAAAGACATTCTTTATTTTATTTCACAACATGATGAAAAGCACAGCAGACACGTTTCTTCTCAGAGAACAAAAAGGACTACCTCAGGCCCCCCGCAGCCCCTGTGGTGCGTGGAGGCCCCCAGGCTTCCCTACACTTGAAGGGGCCCCCTCTGCCCCACAATGAAGTGAGTGCTGAAGCATAGCACCAACAGGCCCGAGCAATGCACAGCTGTTCCTGTTTAGCTTCAGCCTTACTTTGGGCAGGTAGCAGTGTTGTGAATATCTCGGGCACAAAAAAGAAACAGTTACAAATTATAGCTTTTGTTTCTTGCCCGTGTAGAGACACCTGGAAGGAAAGGCACCCCAGGATTTATCTGTGAATCTGAGCACTGGAGTGCAGAAAGAAAGTCAAGAGAGCGAAGGTCAGAAAGAAGTTCAAAGGAATAAGCAATACTGAGACAGAGAGACAGATAGAACTCTGTGTGTAGGTGTGTGTATGTGTGTTCATTCAAAAGCAGTGGCGGTGCGGTCCATTGGGGGCGCTGGGGCGTTGCCCCACTAATGCCACGGCCCCATTCAAATTCTTCATTCTACTTCTCCGATGCTAATTCCAATCAGGACTCCTGATTGGAATTAGCGTCGGAGTAGTAGAACGAGGGACGCGGAAGGGGGTGGGAGGAGGCGGGGGCAGGGCGGGGCTGCGGCAGCACTCAGGGAGTTGAGTGACAGCAGCGAGACAGTCACAGCAATAGTGCGCATGTTCATTTTTGGGCTGATCATTTTTACGATCAGCCCGAACATGCGCACTGGCCTTCCCCTTAAGAGACCGAGGGTTGCTTCATGCCGCAGCCCCCGGTCTCCTAATGGGCAGGGAGTATCCCTGCCCTCAACCAATCCCAGCGTCAGTAGAGGGGTTGGCAGTGACGTCGCGGCTGTTCCTGTTTGTTGAAGAGCGCGGGACCCCGGCCCAGGAGCAGTCGAGCAGTTTTCTTTTATTATATTTTAATTGTAAACTTCCCCGGCCCCCACCCCTCGCGAGTATTGCGAGCTGCGACTTTTACATCTTTCAGTCAGGGGAACCTATGCGAGAGGAATTCCGTTTTTATCCCTGATTATTTGTGCATGCGAGCCAGAACATGTTACCAGCTGAGTAAGCGAACTTAACTTTGTCGTAGTGAATGTGTGATACGGGTGACTTTGGGGCAATTGGATTTGTACCTGTTAAAAGTGTGTAAGCTTTAATTAATGTAGTCTCTCACTTCTAGGTTAGGATAGCTCGATCCAGTGTCTTGAACTCACCTGCTAGTGCTAGGTACCCCCTTCTTTCTTTTTCAATGGTACCATTTTACCTCTGCTCTGGGCCTTGAGGGTTTTGAAAAGTGACAGATACAGAACTTTACTCCTCTGGGGTTGGATTACCCGTGGACTTGACACAAGTGATATATTTTCGCCTCGGCTTATATGCCTCAGTTACTTGGCAGATGGAAACAGAACCTTTCCCTGCTTGGGCTAATGTGTGCAAACGATTAACGTAGAGATACCAGTCTTTTGTCTATAGGAGGTGGGTTGTGGAGACTCGCACCGGTATTGCAGAACAGCAGTCATCTCCATAACTGTATTGCACACGTATTTGACAGAGGAACACACAACTCTCATCTACTGAGTACGCGTACAAGTGATTCACACAGGTATACCGAGCCACATGGTATTGGTGCAGCAAGGGCATGTGTAGAAAAAATGAAGTGCAGAACTTTAGTCAGTCCTTTGTGTTTTAGCCAATATTTAGTTTCCGTTCAAGGACTTGTAGTCTTGCTTTTAACTCCATGAGTAGCCGTTTAAAAATCCCGTCATGCAAAGCCCTCGCTGTTAAACAACTAGGTTTGCCTGCAGAAAGCCACTCCAGTTTTCTGAAAATTGAGGTGCGTTGGCTAAATGTGGCCCCCCTAAGCTGGAAAAAAGGAGGTGCGGCAGCAGGGGTTCAGGGGCTCGAGAACCACGCCTACCCTTTACACAGCGCACAGTTTTCAGCTTGACTTGTTAAAAGAAAACAACACAAAGAAGGTGACGTGCTACTTTATTTTTACCCCCCCACGGCCCCCACCCCCGCGCGACCCCCGATTGTTGGAGTACAGTTTTACAGTGTTTAATATCAAACGGATTCAGTTGCTCCAATAGGGTGTGCTTAACATTGTTCATGCATGAGTTCAGTTAAGCAAAAAGAACACCCGCACTTCCAACAATTGTCTTACGCTATCTGTGCGAGCACCGTACAATGAATGAATGAATTAATGGTCGTTGCAGGACACTCGTCTTATCTCTTTCTGATGCATGCGGCTCATGCGCCCTGGTATTTGCTGAAGAGGTGGGCGTGGGCGCCGTTTTGCACTTTTGTGGTTAAGATGATGGCTCTGCTTTCACGCGTGAGTTTTGTTGGAAGGTGGCGGGAGCTCTGGTTATGCTGTGTAAGACACGACCACATCTGTCGTTTGTTCTGTCAATGGTTGTAGAATTGTGGGGGCAGTGACTGGCGGTTGACAGGCCAGTGTGATCGGCTACACATATCCCGAGTAAGGTTCATTGGCTCCAGACATGCATGTGGTGAAATACTTGCTGCGGGCTTGTTTGAAAGGTCAGTGGGTGCAGACAAGCCAAGGGAGTAACTCACTGGATGCAGATAGGGAAAGAGGGGGTGGGGGTGTACTGGCTCCAGACACATGTAGGGATGATTTCTGAGTACAGGCCTGCATGTTGGGGGTCACTGGCTGAAACCAGGCTGCAGCTGATGTGGAGTACCTGAGCTGTTATATATATTGAAAGGCCAGAGGCTGAAAACACGCAGCACTTCCGGGATAGTGTCACACTCTCAAATTTGCTTGAAAAGGCACCATTTGCCTACTCTTTTTCAAACTTTTCTCGGGGGAGAACCCACCGAAACCCCCGTAGTTAGTTCAGGCTCGCGATCTACGCTCGCTCGCCACAGTGAAGTACGACAATTGTTTTACGCCTCACCAGTTTCAAATGTCACCAGCCGCCACTGTTCAAAAGGGCTTAAGCCCTCAGCCATGCAACTTGCTTGTCCTGATATCATGCAGCAGACTGCAACTTGCTCTGTTCTTTGTGCAGAGACAGTGCAATAGGTTGACACTGCTGTGCAGAAATGTAACACATTATTGTTACATTTTAGAAAGCCACTGATTCCACAGGAAGCCAGGCCAGGGTTTTTTTAATTGCAGGAGTGGGTGAAGGGCTCTTGCAGAAGGCCTGGAAGGATGACTAAAGCAGGATTCAGTGTTTTGACTGTGGACCCTCCCACATCCAGCCTGCACCCTCAGGAAGAGTCCAGTATTGGAGTCAGACTACAGAGAAGGCAAGCAGCAAAGAGACAAATGCTGCATTTGGGTTTCATGAGTCCTGGTCCTGCAGCAGCCTTCTCCCAGGCCATGTTGGCATCCTTCAACTGCCGAAGGGCTGTGATTCCTGGTGATTAAAGAAGCGGTGAGGCAAGTGCTGGACCAGCTGGTGTCCCCCAAACAGGGGAGTCCACCAACAGCCCTTTTCTTTCTACCTTGATGCAATAAAGGGAGGCATGGAGTAACTGGCAGGCACTGGGGGTATTGGGACCATACCACAGAAGCGTTCATTATGCCTCACCACCTGGTCACACCAGACTTTACAAAAACCCCAGAAGCCCCCACAGGGCGTTGTTCACTGAGGCCCCTGCAAGTACTGAACAAAGGCAACTGTTTTAACAATGCCAGACAGCGGATGGAATCTGGGTAGGTGTGACTCCTTGCATTGCTTGGTCTGGCTTTTCAGAGGTAGGGTCTGTCCCCCCCACCATCCCAAAAGTGAGATCTGACCAAGTACATGCACCTGCATTACCACCAGCACACAGTGCAGCTGAGAATTGTCAACCTCAAGCAGGATTATATTTACCGCAGATGTAGATTACACATGTTGCTCTGGTCTGAGAATGTAGAGGAGAACCAAGCCAGGTTCAGATCCTGTGACTCTGGCAGTGGCGCTGTCGGCTCAGACTGTCAGTGTCTAGGTTTTGTAGCAGGGTGGCTCTATGGCTCAGAGCCCTGGCCTGTGGCTCTATCCCAATGATCCTCTGAACAGTGGACACTGCTCCCTTTACATGTATGTTTTTCCTCCATAATTATTGAAAGCTGGGTGAGAAAGATGGAACAGCTTTTCCATTTCTCAAACTGCACTAAAATGGGTGCACTGCACCTCTTTAAAATGTATGTTTTTCATGTTGTAGGAAAGCTCACTGAAAACTTGTCTAAAAGCTCTCAGAGCTCTGCTACTCAAAATAACGCAATCATTTCCAATACCATAGTCACGCTGCATTTAATGTACTTATTCCTGGAGTCTTTCCATCACCTTGCAATCTCTACTCCTAACACAACATCCCTCCTTTCCCCTGTTGGTTGCCCTAGTTTTTATTCTGTAGGTTACTCCCTCTCCGTTATCTCCCAACATGTAGTTTCCATCCTGCTTTCTTTCCTCCCCTCTCTCTAGCTGCTACTAAGATGTACTGTTCTTCTGAACCTCTTCCTCATTCCTCCATATAGTACCATTCATGCACTGTGAATGACCCTCATTTCAGGCAATCTTACTCTCTAGACAGCATCTGCTCAGAGGTGGTCACTCTTGACCCTCCATACCCCATTCTCTTTCTAGCTCTTTTGTTTCTTTCTCTTTTTCTTCACTTTCTTGTTTTCTTCACTTTCCCATACATGTCCCTTCTTTCTGCCCTTACCTCTCTGACCTGTTTCTCTCACACTTTCATTTATCTCTTTGCCAACTGTCCTGACTTTCTCAGTAGTCTTTCTCTCTCTTTATCCCTAACTATTTCACTTACTCTCTCTCATACACATTCTTTAAGAGTGCTCCTTCATTACTCACTGACTCTCTCTACGCACTTTTGTTATGAACTGTCCTTCTCGATCTCCTTTTCTTTTTCTTTCCTTGACTCTATCATCTTGCATCCTCTTTCAGTCTCTCTTTCCTCTTATACATCCATTATGGCCTGCTGTCTCTGGCTATTTGACCACTCTTATTTTCTGGCTGCTTCTCTCCTCCTGTATTGTTTCTCGTCCATGACGGTCACTCCCTCCTGTCAGTCTCCACCTCTCTTCAGCTGCCTCCTCTTTTTGAATGCCTTTGGTCTAACTATGATTCTAAGTCATGCACAGCAATATATCTTTCATTATGTTCCCTTGACTGTTAATATCTGTTTCCCCCTCCACTCTTTTCCCTTGTATCAGTTCCTTGGCTAATCTGATTGGTGTTTGGAGGGTTGCTGAATAATTGAATGTGCCAATTAACTGTCACTGTGCTTAATGGGAGGTGACTCTGCCTGAAGGAATTGAATGTAAATGTTGGATGTGACTGTACAGAATGTTTATTTATGAGTATGCCTTGCACCTTTCAGAGTTGCATGGACAAACCTATCCCTATCTTTTGAGCATTTCATGGAGAAGATTAAACATGCTGTGGTGTTAAATTGTTTGGATGAGGTCAGCTGACAGCACATAGCAGACGGGGTCATAAAAAGTGTCTGTATGTTCGTCTTCAGACGCTCAGATGTTAAAGCTTTGCATCAGTTTTACTTCCATTTTTCTCTGATCACATGAGGGGCAATGACGGTGGTGGAAAAATGCATCTTTGCCAACAGTGGCAAAAACCCTGTCCTCTTGGTCCCTTAAGATACCTTGGTACCATCTAATAATGTCATACACAGAGCCCACCCTAATATATAAACACGTCTAGCTTACATACTTTTATCCTCACTCCTTTCTCTTATTAAGAGATACTAGGCTGACATATTTGTCAGTATACTTCTGCAGCTTTCCCTTTTCTTCCTTGACTTCCTCTCTCTGAAGCTCCTTGTGTGTATGATTGTGAAACTCATTGTGTATGTGCACACATGTAGGATAAAGGTGTGACAAAATGTGAAGAAAGGTATTTGTGAGGAACCGTGCTGGAGATTATCAGTGTGCATGTGTGTGTGTGTGTGTGTAGATGTTTGTGTTGATGAGTAGGCGTGTGCATTTGTGTGAGTGCTAAGATGTGTGAAGTGCATCAAAGAGAAATTGGAAAATGAAGCTTGCAAGAGGCAGTTCAAGACCCGTAACTCATTACATGCAAGATTTTACTTTGGGTATGGTAGCTGTCAACATTTACTGTTCAGAGAGATGTGCAGAACTGCCCTCCCTGATCACTACTATGTAGCTTTTTAACTTGCCCGCTGTGCACTGAAATGCTCTTTTTTGCACAGTTTTTAAAAGGACCCTTGAATGAGACCTCTTCAAAACTCCCTATGAAGGTCATATTTAAAACAGATCAGGCGTTGGTCAGCTTTGTTGTGCTAATTTACCTTGAGATACACACTATGTCAGTTATTTTTCCAAAACATCCTTTATAGAGAGCACCTTAGCCTATATCTAAATATAGCTTTTAGAATCAGTCAATTTCAAAGTACTTTTACTTATTAAAATCATTTATATCCATACCGAATGAAAAACGGAATCTATGTGTTACAAACTTCATTGTCAGCTGAGGATAAATTAGGCTTTTTACATGCAGGTAGGTTGAGGAGAGAGGCTAACATTCAGCATTTGAACTGGATGAGTTTCGTAAGTCCCTAACCCTAGCCTTCAGGGATGCCCATCACTCTCGGATACACCACTGCAAGCAACACACTCGAGACAATATGCCACAAGGCAGACTACTCATGTGTTCTGTGATGGTTCTGCTATGGTTGCATGATGGAGAAGCAACCAACTGCATAAAGGGTATGAATGCTCCTATATTAACGCAAAATAGCCATATTCCCAAAAATAATTAACCTTTTTTTTTTTTTACGGAGTTTTATATAGCGCAAACTTGACCCGTATCGGGTATCAGAGCGCTTTACATAGCACCAGTTGCGTTACATGAGATCACATTCATTTTTGTTAGGCACGGGGAGATTTGGGGGCATATTAGCAAGAAGAGGCGATAATCATCGCTAACCCTGCTTAGCGTGATTTTTTTATCGCCGGCTATCGCTGGAATATATCGCCACGCTAACGCTGTATTAGCAACGATTAGCGCTATGGCGATGAATATTCCAGCGATAGCGGGAAATGGGCCAACATCGCTGAAAAACCAGCGATGTTGCATGGAGAAGGGAGAACACCTTGCTGATACGACCCTGTGGTCGTATCAGCATAATCCACCCCCCATGTTAGGTATGGCTAACACCTGCTAATTGCAGGTGTTAAATAAATGGCGATGACCCCGGTTAGCGTGACTTTTCACGTCGCTAACTGGGGCCATGGCCACCTTGCTAATAGGCGATAGGCCTGTTAGCGGGTGTTTCCCAGGTTTGTTCGTCGGGAACGCTCACTTTGCATGTCATTAGCGATAAATATCGCTGACATGCAAAGCGGTAAAAAAACGGGCGCTACATGCCGCAAACTGTCTCTAACTGCTGTTAGAGACAGTTTGCTGATAGGGCGATATGAATATCGCCGCTTTAGCGGCAAAAAGTGCCGCTAAAGCGGCGATAGTGCCCTTGCTAATATGCCCCTAAGTGATTTGCCCAGAATCACAGGATGTTGTGCGTCCTTGCCGGGACTCGAACCCGGTTGCCCAGATTTGAGGTCCACCGCCCCAGCCATTAGGCCAACTCCTCTCAAAGGTTATAAGGGCAGGAGACAGTGAATTAAAATGCATCAGAGAGCTAATGTGCCTGATGCAGAGCTCAGTGTTCAAGTCTTTCACTCTCTCTTCGTGTTGAGGATGTATTCAGGATTCTTCCTGAAACTTAATCGTTTCCAGGAAGCTCGTTAGAAACCCCTCCTTGAGTCTTTGTCGTGGTAACTGCAGGGAATAGGATGTCATAAAGGGCACTGTTAGTTTGAGTGAAGGAGGTAATTCTGTATATAACTTACAACTTAAAACCCTTGAAGGATAATTCAATGTGTTCATGTGGCAGCACACCGAACTTTGTATAACTGCATTTTTAGTAGATAATGGACCTGAGGTATGGGGAGAAAAACTGGTTTGCCTAGGATCACACAATTTGTTGGTGTGTGCAAGTTAGGAGCATATACCTATGACAGCAACGTCTGGGCCCATGTCTTCGGTTCTGGTTCATATGGAATCCTGCCTTTTCTGTTATAATGACATTTAAGATGTTAGGCATATTCTTTTAGACTGTATTGACCAATAAGTGGAGAGGTAGAATGATAAAAGTTGACTATGCTCATGAAGGAATCAAATTACATTCAAGGGATATGTTACCACTAAAGTTGCCTCATGCTTGAAATCAGAAAATAAGCTTAGTATTTTTAAATGAAGTATGCTGTAGTTTAATCTTGCTTACCTGCAGTGGTGTCACTAGGAGGGTGCGGGGGGTGCGGATCGCACCGGGTGATACCATCACATGGGGTGACACCTTTCCCAATAGTCTCATTTGCGAAAGGTGTCACCCCATGTGATGGTGTCATGTGGTAAGTCGTGAGGGGGTGACACCATGAGTTACCGAGTTACCGCACTGGGTGACACCAACCCTAGTGACGCCGCTGCTTACCTGTATTCCTGAAAACAAAATAAAATGCTTATAGAGCATCCAATAGAGCTTGTGTTTGACAGTCTCCTAAACGTACATGCCAGTGAAAATAGATGTGGCCCAATAACACGTTATGGGCTAAGAAATCCACATTTGCCTATTTATCACCATTGTTGATATGAGAACCATTTGTTTGTCCTTCATATCTTTCTAAAGCGAGGGACATGCTATCCATCAGTCTCCTACTTTGTAAATCAATCTCATAATGTTAACTTTGTTTATATGTAGTGCTTCATACTGCTGTAAATATCACAGAAATAATGATTTTCTGAAGGGGAAGGGGAGCAGAACACATGAGAGAGCCCCTTCATCATATCTTGCAGGGGGGCCCCTTCATCATATCTTGCAGGGGGGCCCCTTCATCATATCTTGCAGGGGGGCCCCATCATCATATCTTGCAGGGGGGCCCCTTCATCATATCTTGCAGGGGGGCCCCTTCATCATATCTTGCAGGGGGGCCCCTTCATCATATCTTGCAGGGGGGCCCCTTCATCATATCTTGCAGGGGGGCCCCATCATCATATCTTGCAGGGGGGCCCCATCATCATATCTTGCAGGGGGGCCCCTTCATCATATCTTGCAGGGGGCCCCTTCATCATATCTTGCAGGGGGCCCCTTCATCATATCTTGCAGGGGGCCCCTTCATCATATCTTGCAGGGGGGCCCTTCATCATATCTTGCAGGGGGCCCCTTCATCATATCTTGCAGGGGGCCCCTTCATCATATCTTGCATGGGGGCCCCTTCATCATATCTTGCAGGGGGGCCCCTTCATCATATCTTGCAGGGGGGCCCCTTCATCATATCTTGCAGGGGGGCCCCTTCATCATATCTTGCAGGGGGGCCCCATCATCATATCTTGCAGGGGGGCCCCTTCATCATATCTTGCAGGGGGGCCCCTTCATCATATCTTGCAGGGGGGCCCCTTCATCATATCTTGCAGGGGGGCCCCTTCATCATATCTTGCAGGGGGGCCCCTTCATCATATCTTGCAGGGGGGCCCCATCATCATATCTTGCAGGGGGGCCCCATCATCATATCTTGCAGGGGGGCCCCTTCATCATATCTTGCAGGGGGGCCCCTTCAGGTTTTGTTACGCCCCTGCCCGGAGCTCCTGGTTTCTGGTAGAAGTGAAAGCTGCTGCTCTCCCTCCTGCTGTGAACATCTCCTTCCTCTGACGTCACAGGTGTGGGCAGAGCACCCTCCGCCCTTTGCCCTCGGCCGCCAGGTAGGGCCCGGCTCACCTGGGATCAGACGCCCTGTGGCCCTCACTGCTGATAAGACACACTCAGGGCCTGGTGACCCTCAGCAGCGCTGGCGATAACACTTCACCTCCTCGTCCTTTCTTCCTCCGATTACTTATTAAATGCATTTGTGAGGGGAGGGAGGGGGCGGGGTCACTTGATTCTCCCTCCGAAGCACCTCTAACCAGTGCTGGATCTGGAAAACATGTACTCCCTGAACCCATACATTGGGGGTCAGGGGGTGGAGTCACGAGGGGCGGGGCTTGAAACGCAGAGGCTGACAGACAGATTATACTTTTATTAAACAATAAACTGCAGCAAAGAAATTGGAAACAAGTACATATATGTGCAGGGCCGGATTGGGAACCAAATGAGGCGGGCACTGAAAGAACAAGGGTTCACACTCGCGGATAAGGCCCTCTCATGAAACGTTGCTTGGTATCGGGAGTCATCTTGGGAGAAATCTCTGATAAATGAAGCTTTCTGAGCACCGCTGCAGCTCGCCCACAGCTCTCGTCGCCTGATCTTCAGTCCTATACATTTCCTCACTTCAGGTGCCAGAATTTATTAGTCACCTGTTGGTCCCTTAGTCTGTGCCCCCCCCAAGATCCCTGTATGTCCTGCATTATATCAGGCCGTGAGTCAGAGAGCTATGCGCATCCTTCGCCTCTCGAGGCTTCTGTTCACCCTCGAGCATCCTCATCCTCGCTCCTCCACCTTTCCTTTCTTCCTCCCGTGATTTCCTTTCCCTCTTGGAAGAGGTGTGGCGCAGCGGCCAGGGTGCCTGACTCCGGGCCACAGAGTTCACGGTTCGATCCCCGGTGCCGGCGGCAGGTAAGCCCAGCACCATGTGACTCTGGGCAATAGCTCGCTTAATATTCCCCACGACCCCCAGCGCCTTGACATCCTCGGGTAATTGTGCACTTTACAAATGCTGGATTTCATTAAATTTTTCTTCCAATATTTGTCATTCTCCCCCCCTCTGCTGTCTCACTTCTCTATTTCTCTTTCTCCACATTGCGCTCCTTACTCGATCCATCTTGTTACTCTCCTGCCATGTCTAGTCTTCCTCCCCGTTGATAGACTGCACGTTTTTCACAGTGTTTTTTTTTGGTAAATCGTTTTGTGTTGTCAAAGACATTTTTCTTTTTGCTCATTTTGGTTGTTTACATTGTTTTTTATTTTCCTTCAGTGGTGAACAGGAGTCCCCTCCCATTTTTTAAGATGACAAGGTGGCTGCGGGCGCCTGGGGCTCATCTGTCTGCTGCTGGAGACAAAGGTAGAGCCTCTTGGATGGCACCACACGTAATCTGTCTCCGGGCACAGCCCCCTCACCCCACCCCAGGTAACATTACTGCTAGCTGTGATGCTCAAAAAGAGCACAGCCACTCCCAGTGGCCTCACTGTCATGCTGAGAGACTCAGAATAAGAGTGGACCCCCCACATGCTGTGCCCGCTCAGGGAGACTCCCACATGCTGTGCCCGCTCAGGGAGACCCCCCCACATGCTGTGCTCACTCAGGGAGACCCCACACATGCTGTGCCCACTCAGGGAGACCCCCCACATGCTGTGCCCGCTCAGGGAGACCCCCCACATGCTGTGCCCGCTCAGGGAGACCCCCCACATGCTGTGCCCACTCAGGGAGACCCCACAAATGCTGTGCCCACTCAGGGAGACCCCCCACATGCTGTGCCCGCTCTCTTCGGCCTGTTGTCCTACTGCACAAGACAAGGAGTCAGCCATTGGAATGGGAGTGGACCCACCAAATGCTGTGCCCACTCAGGAGACCCCCACATGCTGTGCCCGCTCAGGAGACCCCCACATGCTGTGCCAGCTCAGGGAGACCCCCACATGCTGTACCCACTCAGGGAGACCCACCACATGCTGTGCCCACTCAGGCAGACCCCACACATGCTGTGCCCACTCAGGGAGACCCCCCACATGCTGTGCCCACTCAGGGAGACCCCCCACATGCTGTGCCCGCTCAGGGAGACCCCCCACATGCTGAGCCCGCTCAGGGAGACCCCCCACATGCTGTGCCCACTCAGGGAGACCCACCACATGCTGTGCCCGCTCTGTTCGGCCTGTTGTCCTACTGCACAAGACAATGAGTCAGCCATTATGAGCTCCGACCTTTCCTCTAAGGGTGCAGCAGCCTGTAGGGTCAAGCGCCAGTGTTCGAGCTGGCCCAGGCAAATGTAATTTTACCTACAGCTCACAATAACGGCCCCACAAGCTGGCCAAGGCCTTAGGCCCCCTAGGCAATGGCCGATTGCCCGCCCTGCCAATCCGATGCTTTATATGGGACAGTAAATCAGGGTTATAATTTGGAGGAGTCACATATCATCTACACTTGTAGACAATTTAGGTTAAAAGTGAACGGTCGGGAGAAACACAAGGTCAGAATATGAAACGTGATGCAGTGATTGTGGTTGTCGGTACTGTCAAGACTTTAGTACTTCCCAGAGGAGCCCTTCCTTGCAAAGTAAGAATAAAATAATAACAGATTGATTTGATAAAACAGCAATAAGGATCTTAACCCGGGTTCATGCTGGGAAATAACACTCCTTTTTGGGACGCGCAAGCTGAGAGGAGAGGGGGACTTCAGCTCCCCTGGGATTTTGCTGCAGGGACTGGGGCTCGTGAGGAGTTGAGCCCCGCCCCCTTTGTGAGAACTAGTATAAAGCGCTGGGACTCCAGCGCCGCATGGAACACGCACGGGTCGTGGCCGGACTAAGTTTGGGCCACCCCTCCTGGCCCCTGAACTCTCCCGTATAAGCCAGTACATGTACATGTACATGTACTCACTTGTTTTTGTTCTAATGACATAACGTTATTCCAACAGGACCAAAGACCAGGGGCGTAGGAGACATTACATTTCTGGGGACAGGGGCAAGGACAACCTTCTGGACTTTCCACTGACCCTATCTATACAAATCGCCCGTTGCCTGAGACCCTACGCCCGTTAACGGAATACAATTGCAAAGTTTTTAGGTGAAATATTGAGAAAGGCAGGCATGTAGTCACAGTTTGCAAGTATGCTTTATTGTTATTTACATTCACAAAGTAATTAGCCCGAATGTGAAACAATTATGTATATTTTTTTAATGTCACACACGGAAAAGGCGAAAGGTCAAGGCACTAGAAACCTGCACCAGTCAGTCTAGTATTTGGCAATTAAGAACAACGGCATGGTGCAATAAGCCGGGAACGTGACCTTCCTACGTCCCCACTGATTGGGAAAACCCCAAAGCACAAAGAACAAAATTGGCTCTGCACTCAAATATTATCATACATTATTATTCATAGGAGTTTTGTATCCAAGAATTATGATAGCACTTAGCAGTCAACAATCGAATATAAATGACATTCATATACTGCCTCCCAAATAAGTCAAATTAGTCGTCAAATTGCTGGAAACATATTCTTCCTTTATTCTTTATTCTTTTGTTCATGATTCCTTTTTTTTAAAACCACAGCACCAAATTGATAGCCGATGCGGCGCGTTTCGTCCCCACAGGACTTTTTCAAGGCTAGAAAAGTGCATACAAGACAAACATTAATATACTCACTATACAAATTAAAACACAATATTTACATATGTTACAAACCACATTGAACCAGACTTTTTTATCCAATCCTTCAGATCATTTATAATACATTACTGGGGAGACAGCTCGAGTCTACATATTTTCTAGCGCAATAATTCAAAGAGGGAGAATAAACAGTTTGTTTGAACAATCTATCAAATATTGTAGTTGATTATCAGAAGAGAGGCATTCATGCACATAAGATCAAAAAGCAAGGACTATGTTGAGACACACATAATTCCCTTATCTCATTTTATCGCAAAGAATGTCAATATTTATGTAGAAAACATACGTCATTTTAACCAAACATTGTTTTATATCATCATCGTAATCGTTGCTGTGATATTTATTTACTCTGAGTGCACTGAAATATCTAAATATCTAAAACTTACTTGGCTCGATGCAGTGTAGAGCTGGTTGTTTAGGTTTGGACGTTGTCGTGGAAACCAAAATTTATAAAATGGCCGCCACACAGTACGTTACGTGCTTTAATGACCTACGTGACTTGCTTCAATTATGTGACAGTCTGGAATCCTGCGTCAGACTGTCTCACAACGTTGGAATGAAGGTCTGAGATCCTGCGTCAGACCGCTTCGCTCTATTAGAACTACAGTCTGGAGTCCTGCGTCAGACTGTCTTGCTCCTGGAAGAATAGGTAAGTTTAAAAGACAACGTGTGCGCGCTGTGCGGTTAACGTTGCTCTTTCCACCGCAAGACGTGAATGAAATACAATTAAAACAAAGTGAATTCAGGAGTTGACCATCGGAGGGAACAGGTGTTCCAAATTGCACAAAGCTCCGTTTAAACACTCAATTAAAATAGCTTCCTTACTGCACTCAAAGCAATAAATAACGCTCCTCACTCTTGAAAGTCCTGAAGCGTGAAACTCTCAAACGCGAAACAAATGTCAATTCGGTTAAAATACTGAAAGAATGCCCGTGGAAAAGGTCATAAATAATCCATACTTAACTGGAGATTTAAAATGGATTATTCTATGTCTGCAGGGTTCACGGGTGCACTTCACTCCTGTGCTGTCACAAATCTCGTTGGTAGAAGCGCCTCTTTACTCCGCTCGTTGCCACTTTGTTAAAATCACAATCAGGGCAGTTGAATTAAAGTTTTTTTTTTTTTTTTTCTTTTTTTTTTTTCCTATTCAATGATTTATTTGTGAAACTTTCAGAGAATGTATTAAACACATCTACTAATGTTATACATCTAAAATGAGTTTTTAATACTTTGATTTAAAATATTTTTATATGTTAGTACTTTCAATGTAATAATACATCATGATGTTAAATTATTTCAAATGCATCAGAGTTTTTTAGAATCATGAAACCTTTATATTCTCTATGAACATATGCCCAATGATCATATATATTTTACGTTAAATGAGCTTGATTTAATGTGGGCCTTACTGAAAAGTTAAGTCCCTTGATATGCTGAATCTCATGCTCATGAGATAATTCCTCAATATTACCAATAACGTGAAACAGTGTTTTCTTTCCTGAGTTCCCATGGACGGAACAAGACATTTTTGCTGCATTTTGTGTTAAAATCCCGAAAAGCTGCCTGAGAAACTGTCCTCTTGAACTTACTTATGTGCTCTTGCTAAAGGGGATTTGTTTTGATGTTTCATTTATTGTGTTTCTGAAGGGCTGCGTAATTGAACCACCTATTTCTCCACATTTTGTTGCTTCTTTATGTCACCTGACACTCATCCTATAAGAACTGCCCAATGAGCCGAGAGGTCAGATCAGATGAGGGGACTTCAGAAGGTGTCACCCCTGGAACTTTAAGAATATAATATTGCCCGATTGAACTGACGGCTGGCTCTCCCTTATTGCTGTTTGACGCAAGCACACATGCTGATGGTGATGGATGGGTTGCTGATTATCCAATTACGGAGATTTGCTGAACATTCTGGGCAATCTTGAACTTGCCTGATGCGGACTCACCTGGTTTCCCTTTCGAACTGACGCATATATCTAATGCGACCTAGTGGTCTCTTCTTTGCTGGGAGACTGCTTAAACTGACATATTTCATGTCCCTTCGTGAAATCTTGAGCTTTGGTACATCTATTTAAAATTCTCCCGAATTACCTTATGACGTGATGCTAATTTTACTGATGCTTTTTTTTTACTTAGCCTTCGCTAAACGATACTAAACTTTTTCATAACGACTCAGTTATCATGGTTATTTCTATCAAGGTGAACGTGCAATCTTAATCCTGGTTTCCAATGATCAGAAAGGATCATATTAAAGAGATCACAGAGCATCAAATGCTAATGTTATTATTCTGTTTTGCTTTAAATGAGCTTCTAGTGTGCCTGATTTTGGCATGCCTACGTTTCTTCAGGAGATTTGGGCTTGCTGTGATAATCCTTTACCTTTAAAGCATTGTCTTGAGAGTAATTTACATGTGTCTAATTTCTAGTTTGTAGTTCAGTTATTCAATTCCTGGTCCTCACTGGATGACTTCTGGGTCCCTAATATGCAACCCCTCTCGGCACAAACAAGGCCCATTGGAGGACCAAGAGAGTGGTATAAATATTTGACAGAAGGAGAAATAAAGAAAATCATATTGTTTTGTGGGCCCAGTAAACGCTACAGCAGGGAGAATGCATAAGAAAGCAAGAGGCCACAACAGCGTGTTGATGTCTGCAGACAGGTCGAGCAGGAATGAGGAGGCAGAAGTCATTGTTGTTGCTGGTGAGGAGGGTGACTTTGGCTAGGTGGGTTTTTGGTCAGGTAGAAGTTGATGAGATCATCAGGATTGAACGACAGTTTTTTGGTAATGGGAAGATCTGCCCTTTCTTGAGGGTGCCTGAAAAGGTTCATTGGCAATGTTATGTTAGGTTAATTGCAATTTGATAGAGCTCACAGGCACCAAAGGTTACATGACGCTGGGGTGAAGCCATTATATAAGCACTGCATGTTTGAGAGCATAAGTTGAAGCAAAAAGTTGAATTTAATCAATACCTGTTTGCGCTTTGAAAAAGCCTAGTCTTCAAGACCCTCCTAAAGGAAAGTAATTCTGATTCAGTCCTGGTTTCCAGTGGTAAAGAATTCCAAAGAATAGATGCACAGTCTGAAAAGGAGCAGTCTCCCATTCTGACTTTAGTAATTCTTGGTACTAGGAGAAAATGAGATGCAGAGGATTGCAAAGAATGTGATTGTAAATATCTGCATATCCATTTGGAGATAAATGAAGGGGCTAAACCCAGCAAGGCCTTGCGGACCATGCACAGAGGTTTGAATTGCATTCTATGTTTCACAGGCAGTCAATGGAGCTGCTTTAGCAAAGGGGTTGCATAGTCTGTTTTAGACGATTTCAGCAGTAGACGTGCAACTGTATTCTGTACCTCTTGTAGCTAATAACCTGATGTGGAAGGGAGATCCAAGTATAGAAAGTTGGCATAGTCCAATCTTGAGCCAATTAGGGCAAAGATCATTGTATTAAGGGCATTAGATGTTAATAAAGGACCCAACTTCCTGATTCATCTTTGAAGAAAATTATATTTTGCTGCCACAGATGTAATATGTGGTTTCAAGGAAAACCTTGAATCTATAATCAATGCTAGACTTTTAGCAAAGTTCGATGGTATAGATAAGGAGCTCATCTCTTGGGGTCAGTATATATTGCACCAAAGATCTGGTTTATTATTATAGATGACACCTCGATTTTGTCTACATTCACTTAATAAGTCAATTATTCCCCATCCAATGCCAGATGAAGTGCATTGGTTCTTGAAGCGTAAGTTGAGTGGAGCTTTGCTCCTCCAAACATTGTAAGATTTGAGAATCATTTGCCTAGGATCACAATTTGCAACCACTCTCATTCAATTCCTTTCTTAGTGTGTGCAAATTGATGGCAAATATGTTTGGAGATAGAGAGGAGAACTGGGTAACTCTTTCTTAACATGGCTGTACAAGATGAAAATGTAACTGCCTGTGTACGATTGGAAAGGAATGAGTTCAGACACAGAAGGGCAAGATCTTTAAATCCTGTGGCTTTGGCATGGTTAAGTAAGATGTTGTGATCTATTGTGTTGAATGCCGCAGAAAGGTCCAGCAGAAATAAAGAGATGGTGTGACTTGCGCCACCTTCCAATCTAAGGTCTTCCATCAATGCTACAAGCACAGATTCAGTGTTATGCCCTATACGGAAATCAGGTTGTTGTGGGTTAAAGTAGTTAGATCTCCGAAGGTGATCACACATCAGGTTAGCAAGATATGTTTCTAACACTTTGGCACAGAATGGTGATAGAAAGATAGGTCTACAGTTCGTTAAGAATGCACAGATCTGCACCAGCATTCTTCCTCAAAGGTATAACCACTGTATCTTCAAAAGGCTGAGGGACCACTCCCTCATGTAAAGCTGCATTGCTTGTTAAGGGATAAACCTTCCTCTTTATTTTTTATCGTCTATCCTTGATTTTATTCAGGAAGAAAGAAGTCAACTGGTTGCACAAATCCTCAGAAACAGAGATTGTAAGGACCTTATTTAGTCTAAAAAGTTTTTCCACGTATCGGAGACTTCCAGGATCTTGTTAGATGAAAAGTTGTTTTTGTGTTTAGGATGGCTTGTATGTAATCGTGCATACCTGTTTTACATCTCAGATTGGCTTCTTCTGAGTTCTGCACCAAAGTCTTTCCAAACGATGTAAGGTAGTTTTAACCAGAGTAATTTCATAGGTTTTCCAAGGAGCAGCTTTAAGCCTTTCCAACATTCACAGTTTAATCAGAGGTGCCTGTTCAGAAGGGCACCACTGAGCTAGCCAGAAAAGTCTGGTTCAATCTCTTCAGTGGACCCTGGGGTAAAGTTACAAGCCACTATCGCCACAGGAACGTCATTTTTAGTGATGTACCTGTGTCGATATGTGCTTCACCTTATTTTCAAGGCAGCGCCAAGCCACCTAACATGGCTTAACGCAACCTTGTCAACAAGGCACCTTTTCATACTGTATTTAGCGTTAAAGGGGAGAGCAATGGGTGTTGCGTGGGCGTTCCACCGCAAGACCCATTGATTTTGACGCTGCCCCCCATCTACAAGGGCAGCGTAAATAGGAGGCAGTGCCAAAATTAAGACCAGGGAATACCTGGTCTTAAACAGGCGAAACGAGGAGAAATGCTTTATTTCTCCTCGTTTTTGCTGTTTCCACGTGTGCTGCATTGTGCAGCACACCTAGAAATAGCAAAGGCCATTGATTGTTTGTGTGCAGGAAGGTGTCCCTTCCTGCACATAAACAATCTTTTTATTAAATTTTATTTAACAATTTCCATCATATGTATCATACATTACATCTTCTGAGAATCATTGTACAGCTTTGCGGCCTTCCTGCACTGAAAGAACTGAAGGAGAAGAGCACAAATACTTAACTTTGAACTCAGCATTGAAAAGAGAAGAGCACGCATACCCAACTTTGAATGCAGCAAATGAAGAAATCCTTGACATAGCACAACATTAATAAGATTAGATGTTGTGACTATGGTATATTCTATTAGCAAACTATACGCCAGATAGCCAGCATCAACATTCAATCAACAGCATATTATACTTTTGTCTTTGGGTTCTCAGGTCTTAGGGGGTGGAACGTCAGTGGTAACAGGAGGGATCGTAGCCCACCACATGTGTGTATTGGGAAGCGGTGCTCATGTCCTATGTGGTGGAGTAAAGATCTCAGATGACATGAGTAGGGAGTGATCATGTGTCTATCGAGTATCTTGCCCCAAAAGGGGGGCATCTGACCCATCTGCACCCTGCATTAAAAGATAACTTTGGAGAGGGCCCCATATGTCCTTAGGTCTAGAGGCATGTGGAAGTGTTTCTGCATAGATTGTTAATTGCCCCTGACAATAAAGTAAATCATCTAGCCACTCCTTGAATTTCGGGGCTCTTCCCCTTCCCCATCTACATGCCACCCTACGCTTGGCCAGCAGGAACGATATGGCGATGAACTTACGATACGTCCTAGGTACCTGCTCGGTATAACCCAACAGCGCTAGCACGGGGTCAACATCCAGCGTGATACTTGTCATCTGCCCAACAGCTTCAAATATCTGCACCCAGTACTCCTGTATCTGCGGGCATTCCCATGCCAGATGTAGGAACCCCGCTCCAGGTCTTTGACATCTTTCACATTTGTCATTATCGGTCAGCTTGAACTGAAGTTTTTTAGCAGGCGTATAGTAGAGGCGGTGTAAGAATTTATAGTGAATCACACCTAATCTACAACTAGCAGAGATCTGTGAAGTTTGGAGGCAGCAGTATGTCCATTGTTCGTCGGTTACCTCTCTACCTAGTTCAGTATTCCACTGTATACGGGCTTTACTAGGGGCTTCCGTTTGCTGTGCACGTATGGTATGATAGAGCCGGGACACTAGGTGTTTTCCATCTGTGGATCCCAGCATTTGATGGAGAGGGGCAAGATTTGCAGGTTCCTGTGGGAACTCTGGGATAATGGCCCGCATTCCCTGTCGGAGTCGGATATAAAGAAATGTATCGAGGGGTGTGGGTTGAGTCCCGCGAAAGAATTGTTCTGGAGAGCAAAATACCCCATCTGAAAAGAGTTCTCCCCATTTAGTAACTTTGATGCGTGCACACAGTTGTTGAAAACCGCACTCCTGTAGGAGAGGCATATTGGGATGATAGGTCAAAGGAAGCCTCGAGGAATACAACATGGGGGAGTCAAGAAGATCAGAAATCCGATGCCATGCGTCCACAGTGCCCGTAATAGTGGTAGGCGGCGTAGTACGAGTACGACTAGGCGCCTGTAGTAATCCATCCAGAGGGATGGGATTAGCAAGCCAGTGTTCCGCAGCCACCTGTGGCATGTGTCTGGGTGGGTTGATCCAATAATAGGCGTAATGTGCCTGCGCACATAAAAAATAAACTTCAAAGTCTGGGATATCAAATCCACCCTGCGCATAAGGCCTTGTGAGCATAGACCACTTTAACCTTGGTTGTTTACCTCCCCAGAGCAAACGGAGCAATTCCGAGCGAAGAGTTTTAAAAAAATTCTGACCAGGGTGATATGGCACGTTCATGAACAAATATAAAAACTGTGGGAGTACCACCATTTTTATCAGGGAGGCACGGCCAGCAAGCGAGAGAGGTAGAGAGATCCAGCGTGCAACATTACTGGCAAGTCGGTTAATGGCTGTACCATAGTTGAGTCGCAACAGCTCCTCTCTGTCCCTAGTAATTTGTATCCCTAGGTAGAGGAGGTCTGTATCGCACCACTCCAGTGGATAGTCCAAAGCAAAGGCCGTAACTGCAGGTGTTAGGGGAAACACCTGCGACTTCCCCCAGTTAATACTCACCCCCGAGAGCTGTCCAAACACAATGAATTCCCGCAGCAAAGGATTAATGTTCTGTTGGGGGTCTCGTATGTACAGGGTGATATCATCTGCATAAAGAGATAACAGGATTTGACGTAAGTGACAACGGAATGCTTTGTCTTGATGGTGTTGACGCAGCTTGGATGCCAGTGGTTCAACCGCAATGGCAAATAAGAGGGGGGACAGTGAACATCCCTGTCGAGTACCTCTCGAGACAGAGAACGCGGAGGAGAGACGGCCATTGATCAGCACTTTAGCCATAGGCTGTTGATATAAAAGTTGTATCCAGGAAATGAACAGAGGGGGAAAGCCCATCCGTCGCATCACGCCAAAGAGATAGTCCCATTCCACAGAATCGAACGCTTTAGTAGCGTCGAGAAATACCGCAGCTAAAGGAAGTTCGGGGGCCACATTCTGAAGAAGAGTAAAGAGGGTGCGGAGGTTGTGGGTGGTAGCACGCCCGGGGACAAACCCCGATTGGTCCGGTAGGATAAGTTTGTCCATCAGCAGTGCTAATCGGTTAGCAATGATCTTGGCCAGAATTTTTGTGTAGCAATTTAGCAGCGACAGCGGTCTATATGAGTCACAGGAGTTCGGGGGCTTATCGGGCTTCAGAAGGGACGTGATAAGTGCTTCCCTCATCGAGGGGGAGTGTGCCAGCCTCAAAGGCTTCTTCATATATTTCTTTAAGCACAGGGGCCATAATGTCTATGTAATTTTTGTAAAATTCAGCAGGAATGCCGTCTAGGCCCGGAGTTTTGCCCGACTTCATCTGCATTATCGCCTCCCTAACTTCGTCAAGTTCGAAAGGAGCACATAAGAACTCCCTTTGTGTGTCACCTAACCAACCGAGAGCAACATCGCCCAGGAAGCTATCTAGGTCGAGCACACCTCTGCGTTGCGTGGTATATAGCGTAGTATAGTGTGCAGTGAATGTGCCTAATATGTCCATGGTGTCCCGTTGCACTACCTCCCCAGGTCCCTTAATTTCCAGTATATAATTAGAAAAGCGCGATCGCCTGGTCACTTCAGCTAATGCCTTTCCGGGCCGTTCACCCTCACCGTACCTACGAGCCTCCCAGTATCTCCCTCTAAATTTCGTCTCTCGAGCTGCCGTTTCCGTATACTCCGACACTTTCACTCGGAAGTCTGTCTGCACTTGTCCCGTTTCCCCCGCTGCCATTCGAGATTCTAGCGCCTGCAGGCCTTTTTCCAGGGTCCTTAACGTTCCCCGAATGTCCCTGAGTACCCCAAAACTCTTGGAAATACAATACCCTCTAATTGTGACCGTGAAGGCCTCCCATATCGTTTCCACACTATCCACAGATCCCCTATTTCTCTGAAAAAAGTCACGAATTTCCTCCCCCAACTCAGTATTAAAGACAGTGTCTAGTAACGCCATGGGCTGCAGCCTCCAGCTAGGCCTAGGTTTATCATATCCCGGTAGGGTGATCGTGAGTTTCACAGGGCAATGATCGGAAAAAGTTCTGGCAGGGTGCGTGACGTCTCTAACTGCCGGTCCCAGACCCCTAGTGATGAGATAGTAGTCCAGTCGAGCCCATGTTGCCGCATATGTTGTGAAATGCGTGCCCCCTCTGGCTTGTGGGTGTGTATGGCGCCATGTGTCTATCAATCCTCCCTCAGCGATTATCCCCTGGAGGATTACCTGCAATTTATTATAATGATGCGGTGCAGGATTGGAACGATCAAGCATCAGGTCAAGGGCTACATTAAAGTCCCCCCCATATTATATGAGTAGAGCCTATATTTACAATTTTACCCCAGAGGGTGGTAAAGAAATCAGGAGTGTCTACGTTGGGACCATAACTGCATACCAATGTAACTGAGTCTGTACCTAGATGTCCCCAAACCACCGCATAGCGCCCCTGTGGGTCCGCCATTGTACCAGCTAGTACAAAAGGCGTCTGTCGTTTGATCAGTATCGCCGTGCCGCGAGCATAGGAAGAGTATGAAGAGAACAATCTGCACGCCGCCCATTTGCTCGCAAATGTAGTAGGAAGGTTTGGGTTGATGTGAGTCTCTTGAAGCATAGCAATGTCAACCTGTTGATGATCTAAGTAGGCCAATATCTGTCTACGTTTCCGGGGGTCTCCCAATCCTCTGACGTTCCAGGACATAAGTCTCAGCTGCCCTACACCCCTCGTGTCACCCATAGCTCCCTTTGGTGCAATATCTGCAACATTGCGATGCTGTACTCAATAGTGTTCGGATACAACGATAGCCACAATTATCAGTGAAGAGCTGCAAAGTGTGCATGCAATAACATTCATTAACCCATATCCCTACCACCCCCTCCCACTGAAACATCCCAAACATGCCAGTAGTGTCTGTCCCTCCCCCCTCTCTGTTACCCACAGAAAAAACGAACATTACGTTCAACTTGTCTAGTCAGTGACCAGAAGAGATCTGTTATGGGGATCACCCTCAGGGGGAATCCTGCTGGGTGGCGCACAGGTACCTCGTGCCGCTCAGGGGCTGTGAGAGAACAACAAAACCCCTGATTGCCACAAAGGTGTCCGGCTGCATTCGGTCCTTACATCCCATCCCTTGGCATATCTCGCCAGCTTATTCACTTAGCCCACTAGTTTGAGTTCCATTGATGTATGTGTCCATTGCAGCAAGTCCATGTATTTCCTATGTTCAGTGAGGAGAGCAGCCCGCCATGGCCCAGATCCCTCATCAGTCCATGTGCGGCGAGTGCGGCCTCGAAGCGGCGTCCGGCTCAATCCCATCCGTCTTTTGGTTTTTAAGGCGCTTAAGAAATTCTTCCACTTGTTGGGGCTTCGTATAGAACGTTTGCTTCCCTTGGTGCGTGACCCTGAGGCGTGCAGGGTAAAGTAGAGCATAATCTATTTGGGCCAATCGTAGTTTTTGTTTCACCGGGAGGAATTTGCGCCTTTCCTCTTGTACTGTTGCAGTAAAATCAGGATACATGGTAAAGGGTACCCCCTCAAAGCACAACTGCTTCTTCTCCCTTGCCACTCTGAGGGCAGTGTCTCTGTCTCTATAATTCAGGAGGCGCACAATGATGGGTCTGGGCATACTACCAGGGGGAGGTCTCGGGCCCAGAGAACGATGTGCGCGCTCAACTATAAAGTGTGGGGAAAGAGCATCACCCCCCACCACATCCAGTAGCAGTTTCTCGATATAGTCCTCCATTTTGCCTGTATTTGTGCTTTCTGGTATGCCCATCACGCGGATGTTATTCCTCCGACTCCTTGTTTCAATATCCTCATTCTTTGCAGCAATGAGTTTTAGCAGTTTATCCATCTGTGAGACG
The DNA here is from genome assembly GCA_963921515.1 of Calotriton arnoldi. NCBI lineage: Eukaryota > Metazoa > Chordata > Amphibia > Caudata > Salamandridae > Calotriton > Calotriton arnoldi. Next base: position 230,690 of record CAWUFW010017187.1, on the reverse strand, counting down.
GAGTCTTGGATGTGGGACGTTGCATCTTCAGCATCCGATATACGCTGCTCCGTCTCTTTTATGCGCACTTCATGGCCCTCTATTTTGCGGACGACTGCGTCCATTCGCGTAGTTAGGGTATCCATTTTGCCAGCAATGTTTGCAAAGCCCTGTCGGACTTCCAGTAGCAGCGCTTTCATATCATCACCTTGGGGGATTGTGAGTCTTGTTGTGGCACATCCGTGCCACTATCTCCCTCCGCCGTCTGCAGACGGGCACTCTTCTTTGCTTCAAATGTAAGGCGCGGCTGGCGCGCATCTGGTTTCCCCATTGTGAGCGCCCACGAGTCTTATATGGGATATGGGGCACACTGGGAGATTCCCCAGGACTGATCCAAGTTTGACGTGGTACCTGTGGTGTCTGTTTTTTGGAGTTGTCCCCAACACACAATAGAGTGGTAGTATAGTCCAGTGCTCTTCTTTGCCAATGCTGTTTGAGGGGCGGGTTCCTGGACAAAGGTAGTGCAGTTGCGTTAGTGTCTACCTGAGAAGGTACGCAAACCTCAGTTAGCTATAGGGCCCGCTTGATTTACAGGTATCTTTCCCTACTTCTCCGCATGCCCTTAGTGCCTCAGGACCTCTTCCCGTTCCGCAAATGATGGCTGAGGTTCCATGCTGCTAATGCGAAGTTTGTAACTATCCACTGATTTACTGAATGCGAGCCCCGTTAACTTCTGCGGGATTTACTACCATGAAGTGCCTTTTTGCCTCTCGCAACAATCGATGCTTTCCGTCCCACATGTCAGCATGCCTGCTACGCAGCCGCAAATGGCCGATTCGCCACCCGAACAACGACCCTACTGCGACAGCATAGCACTCAGCGACGACAGGATCCCGGGTGTTCTAGAATATATCTGCACACACATTCAGCCATGGCCAGTTCACCGATGCAGGGAGCACAGCGTGATATTGGGGCACTCACCACTTTTAAACTTCCAGCACCGCAAGTGGTGGCTGAGAGTCTGCGTTGCCAACGTGGAATTGAACTATCCGCTTATTTACGGACTGCGAGGCCCGTTAACTTCTGCAGAATTTGCCACCAGAAAATGCCTTTTTGCCTTTCGCTACAATCGATGCATACAGCTACGCAGCCGCAAATGGCCGATCCGCCACCCGCACGGCGTCCCCACTGCGACAGCACACCGCACAACAACGGGATCCCTGTTGATCTAGTACAATTCAGCGCACACGCTCCGCTATGGCCATTCCTCAGGTGCAGGAAGCACAACGGAGCGTTGGAACACTCAGCGCTATGTAGACTCAGCACCACCGCACTCAGGCCTACTCGCCACCTGGGAGCCCTGATCTCCGTATCGGCCTCCGCACCCAGTAGTTGTTCCGCACCGCGCAGCTTCCTCACAATGGCCTCCCGCCGTACATTAATATCTGGACCTCCGCTGTTCTAGGGCGCCTCAGTGCTTTCGTTACGCTCTGGCCTGCCTGCAGATAGTGAGCACGATGGGGTATTGAGTCACTCACCACCTCCTATGCTCCGGCACAACGGCGCCCGGGCCCATGCGCCACGTGGAAGCCCCGGTCCCTGCGTAGGCGTCCGCACCCAGCGGCAGTTCCGTACCACTCGGGGCCGCACAGCGGGGTTTGTACTCTCCTCTGCTGCTTCGGCAGTCAGCGACGTACAGGCATCAAAGTCGCCTCGCTAGTTCCATAGGTTGCGGGCTCGTGGTTCCGCTTATTATTTGGCGATTTTTGCCATCTGGGCAGGATAAATAGCAGGATAACGGCGCCAGACTGCGGGAGCCTCACGTCTGGATGGCCATTCCGCTCGTGCGCCACCTAGCGCCCCCCCAGTTGAATTAAAGTTAATACATTTATTGTTCACAGCAGAGCAACAGGATACAACTGCTCAGCCCACAGGAGAAATAACGAAGTCCTGGTGCTTAGCAGCAGCAACACCATTCCATGTGGAATGGAATGCACGAGGTGGAATGTAAGTTACATCATGGGGATAAACGGAGTATTAATGCAACAAGCACTGAACATGCAAATATAACAACTATCCCTAGGAGAAGATAAGGCGTCACTCACAGAAAGGGCCCATGGATGGTTTGTTGTGAATAGCTACGTTAAGTCTTCTCCGCAACCTTATCTAGGCGTGGGATTCAATAGGAGAAAGAAGGAAAAAGACCTTCATTATCGAATGGGCATTTTACCATCCCTGCTGCATCTTCCCCCCTGGAAACGATCTCCGGCTCAGACTACATGCCGCGGGGAAGTCAATGATAGTGTATTACACTTATTGTGCATCTGCAGAGACCTACAAGTTGAACGGCGGCAGCTACTGAAGCCCATCTTTTTAAGCAGGGGGATAAGAACCTGCAGAAAAGCAGTGAAGGCATGCCTCGGAGGAGGAGACGCACAGTTATTGTGTCGCTTTGTACTTTTTATGGAAGCGGCAGGGGAAAAAGCACACGCAACAAGTGACCAGCAATCCTTATCACTGCGATCAAAAGGCTCTTACAGTCCCACCTTTCGGTGAATATCATTTATCCAGCTCAACCTCCATCCAGCAGATAGATGCTGGCGCACAAGACTCATCAGTATCACACCACTGCTGCTGTCTTTAAACCAACCGAACATTGTATTGTTGTTCCCTAACAGAGATCTAAATATTGACTTTTTTTAGTCTCCGTGATCCTTATCCCCTTCTTAATTCTTTTTTAGGTACCTTAACCGACAGCATCAGTAAAATTCTAGGAAAGTCGTCTGTACAAAGAATGGTCAAAAGACTTTGCCAATTCACGGTATCTGACAATAATTACTGATTACTGCACCGACTATTTTTATACAATGAATGAACATTTTATGATATGCTCTTTCGATCTTTAATCATGAATTATGCTGCTACTTATTGTTTTTGTTTTTTAAATGGAAATTGTAAAGGTTTTTATTAACCAAACAATAAAGTATTACTTACTTACTCTGATGAATATAACTTATAATGGAATCTCCTTTCATAGAGATGTACATTTTTTCAGCCACTAGTCTATCAGAAAACTCTAAACAACCAAGAAAATATCCCCACAAATCTATAGGTTTTCCTCCATATCCTTTCAACTTAGTGTCAGCTTTTAACAACTCAACTTTGTTCTTCAATTTGAAACCATGTAAACCTTTGGGTATTAAGGTGATTTTAGCCCCAGAGCATCCTCATTGGCATTCCTTCCACCAAAACCTCCTCAAAGGGGCCTTCACTCTCATCAGCATTAATTTGCAAAACAACTTCCTCACATTCACTATCTGAGTCAAAGGTTTTTTCTCTAATTTCTTGTTTGACCATGACACTTGATCTACACAAATTAGTGAAATGACCCTTCTTTCCACACTTTTTTGCCCCATGACTTCCACCCTGGGTGATCCTTAAAGTTGGCCAGATGCATAGTGTTACCACAACAAAATCTTTTTGTTGTGCTTTTCTTGAATAACTATCTTTCCTAACACCCGCTTTGACCAGATGAATCTTATCCCCATCACCTTTCTCAACTAACTTCTTATCCTTTTTTTATTGTTTCCACACAAGATATTGGATGCTCACACGTTTTAGCAATCATTAAGACGTCCTTTAAATTAGGGTTGTCCTTTTGCCATATTGATTAAGGAGACGCTTCTCAGCTGTCGCCCCAAAATTACAAGTGGAGGCTAGTTTGCACAAAGAAGAAATGTAATCTTCCACCGATTCACCTTCTCTCTGCTTCTCTTCCCAAAGTGATGCATTTCCAAAACTGTTCTCACTTTGGGAAGATAATGCATGTCTAATTTTTTAGTACATATTTCAAATTTGTTTAGACCTGTTGTTTCCTTCTCAGATAGCTTTGTCAAGTGATTAAATACCTACAGGCCTTCTGGCCCTAAACAATGCATTGAAAGGGATGTTTTTCTTTCAGCGCTTAATTGAGGACCACAGACTCAAGAGTAATGCATGAAAACTTTTTTCCACTTGGACCATTGTATGACTGGTTCCCCTGGAGAGGATAAGAAAAAAGGAGGAGCACTAACCCCTTGCATATTGAGCAAGTGCAGCATTAATCACTCAAATTAAAATAGATCAAGTTTTTAGATTTCTTATCTTCCAGCCAGGCTGCCTGCAAGAGAAAAGAAAACAGCAAACAATCCCAAAGCACACAACAAAGTCTCCCTTTCTTGCTGGTATTCAAAATAATACTCCAGTTATAACAGTGATGGAATAAAACCAAGGGGCATATTAGCAAGGGCCTTATCGCCGCTTTAGCGGCACTTTTTGCCGCTAAAGCGGTGATATTTCTATCGCCCTATTAGCAAGCTGTCGATAACAGCTGTTAGCGACAGCTTTACGGTGAAAGGGACCGTTTTGGTGCCGCTTTGCATGTCAGCGATATATATCGCTAATGACATGCAAAGTAGGCGTTCCAAACTAAAAGCGACTGACAAAAGTCGCAAACACAACTACCCCATATTAGCAATGCCCGCGAAGCAATAAAATAATTCGCGCTAACCGCAATTATCGCTGGAATCTAACACCTGCTAATAACCTGTCTTAACCATTCTAGTCAACGGGAGGTGGATTGTAAGGTTAAGTCCTCACCTGCCTATTAGCAAGCTTTTCATTAGCGCAGTGAATTTATCGCTGGATTTCTCGCGCTATTGCTGGGTTTCGCCGCTATCGCTGGATTTTTTATCGCCTTGGAGATAAGCATTGATAATAACGCGTTATCTCCGCGATAAAATCCAGCGATAGCCGGCGATAAAAAAAACAGCGCTAAGCGCGCTTTGCGATAATTATCGCAATTTCTTGGTAATATCCCCCCAAGTGACTATAGGCAATCAAAGGGTAAGTGGAAAAAGGTACTCAAAACGATGTAGATAAGTTATAAGACAAAATTCACGGTGGGATAGGCAGGGCCAATCAGGTTTCAGAGCCCCAGGTCACGTGTTCACCAGAGCACATGCTGGTACTTCATAGCAGACCCTCACAGCATCCGCTGTAGACAAGAAGAACAGCCACATATGGGAAATGTCGCACCGCTCCTGCACTGGCTGGAGGCTCCCGCCGCAGGACCAATTTCTAAATCGACAGTGAGTGACTGAGAGAACAGCAGGATTACCAATACTACTGCAAAACTGACATGGCCACAACCACGCTCCTACTGGAGCGGGAAAGTTAAACTGTTGGCGGTTCAATTTAAAAGAGGAGATTTATTTTAGAATAAATCAGGTGCAGGACAACTACCTCGGGCAGCCTCCCAGATCAACTGCCCTATCTCCTCTGCTGTAGTTCAAGAACCAAATATTTTACATTCCACTCCTGACATCAAAGTGATACCATCACCTAGATATCACACACCTCTTAATAGATTTACATCAAACGTGGAATGAAAGTAGAACTTTACTCAAAACATTTGCTTTTTGATTTGGTGTAAATCCGTTTTTGAGATATTTTCATTTACAAAAGGTGCCTAGTGGATATTAAAGGGCTGAATCTTTTGCATATCTCTGCCATTAAACTCACAAGTCATTACGGTCAATCACATTTTCAAAGTTTAACACAATGCGATTGGCTGGACTATGGCTGAAAAATGTTCTTGACAGCTATCTTGAAACTAACAATTCAGAATTGACTTCCAAGTTTAATTCCATGCAAAAAAGAAAAAAAAAACATCTTTCACATTTTTAAAGAGTCTCAGCGGCGCCTGCCACCCCGGAGTCCAGGTTATAGGAACATACCAGATAATGAGCACTGCTGGTCTCTTTCAAACATTATACCGGGGACCCCACTGATATAGGGACTAAAGCCGGCTTGACAGTTCCCATGCTGTACATTCATAACATTCATAGCACACCCAGGGAGGGACAGAGTCCTGGAAGCACTGTGCCGCCTTCTCCCCTTCCCCATGTCTGGGAGGAGTAAGTGGTGCAGCACTGTAGTGCCCTGTCTGAGCTAACCGCATGTGGGAAGTAATCAGCTGCTGGCTCCCAGGCCGGGACCATTGAAGCAGATCTGGGTGTGAGGGAGCCAGTGGTGCCGCGGAGGCTGTGAGGCTCCCAGGCCGGGACCATTGAAGCAGATCTGGGTGTGAGGGAGCCAGTGGTGCCGCGGAGGCTGTGAGGCTCCCAGGCCGGGACCATTGAAGCAGATCTGGGTGTGAGGGAGCCAGTGGTGCCGCGGAGGCTGTGAGGCTCCCAGGCTGGGACATTGAAGCAGATCTGGGTGTGAGGGAGCCAGTGGTGCCGCGGAGGCTGTGAGGCTCCCAGACCGGTCCATTGAAGCAGATCTGGGTGTGAGGGAGCCAGTGGTGCCGCGGAGGCTGTGAGGCTCCCAGGCCGGGACCATTGAAGCAGATCTGGGTGTGAGGGAGCCAGTGGTGCCGCGGAGGCTGTGAGGCTCCCAGGCCGGGACCATTGAAGCAGATCTGGGTGTGAGGGAGCCAGTGGTGCCGCGGAGGCTGTGAGGCTCCCAGGCTGGGACATTGAAGCAGATCTGGGTGTGAGGGAGCCAGTGGTGCCGTGGAGGCTGTGAGGCTCCCAGACCGGTCCATTGAAGCAGATCTGGGTGTGAGGGAGCCAGTGGTGCCGTGGAGGCTGTGAGGCTCCCAAACCGGTCCATTGAAGCAGATGTGGGTGTGAGGGAGCCAGTGGTGCCGTGGAGGCTGTGAGGCTCCCAGACCGGTCCATTGAAGCAGATGTGGGTGTGAGGGAGCCAGTGGTGCCACGGAGGCTGGGAGGCTCCCAGACCGGTCCATTGAAGCAGATCTGGGTATGAGGGAGCAAGTGGTGCCGCGGAGGCTGTGAGGCTCCCAGACCGGTCCATTGAAGCAGATCTGGGTGTGAGGGAGCCAGTGGTGCCGCGGAGGCTGTGAGGCTCCCAGACCGGTCCATTGAAGCAGATCTGGGTGTGAGGGAGCCAGTGGTGCCGCGGAGGCTGTGAGGCTCCCAGACCGGTCCATTGAAGCAGATCTGGGTGTGAGGGAGCCAGTGGTGCCGCGGAGGCTATGAGGCTCCCAGGCTGGGACATTGAAGCAGATCTGGGTGTGAGGGAGTCAGTGGAGCCTTGGAGGCTGTGAGGCTTCCCTGTTTCCCTTGCGAAGAGTGGCTGCAGGTGCCCCGCTTGATGCTGGGCACCCATAAATCACAAAGATGAAGCACTAGAGTGTGCATATACAAAACAAAGAGAATTAAGTGACAACTACCAGGACACACCAAATAAAATGCGGGCATGATGAGCTGTGCGATAGGCTCACCCTATAAAGACCTGGGGAAGGCCTATCAAAATCTTCATATTTAGTTTGTGGTGCCTCAGAGAAAACAGGGGAACCACTAATAGTTTTGACAGTGTTTGTGGTTTGGGAGATGCCAGAAGTGCAGTAGTTCCCAAAAGAGACTCCATTTTTGTTTCAGGTGTGCACCTTAAGTCTGTCGAAATGCACTACGTGTAAAAATAGAAAAAACGCACATGCCTGCAAAATTTTGAAACATGCTATCCTTTCTTGTCCATAGTCAAATTAACACTGAGTAACTGCATACATTAAGGGCCTGATTACGAGTTTCGTTGGTGCGGGAGCTGGCGGGCTGCCCTGCCACGGTCCCACACCACCAAGACTCACCTCCTCCCTCCCGCCCACCAGATTACGACTAAAAAGTTGTCTGGCAGGCGGGTGGCTCTTTTAAACACAGCGGTGCCTTTGAAAAAGAGATCACAATGGGAATGCCACACAAGGTTCCTGCACTACAAGGACTGTAAAGTCCATGCTATGCAGGAACTGGTGCACATGCACCCAGGGGGACACATGTTACATCCACATGCGTAGTAGGAACCTCCATGACACTGCCAGCGGAGAGAAAACTCATAATTTCCTTGACGGGACCGTGGCGGTCCTGCCACGCATATTGCTGCCTCTACCCCGCCGCGTCACCGCAGGGGAATGGCAGTTCTCTGGCAGCGGCAGCAGTCCCAGGGTGGTCAGGCCACCCAACTCATGATGGGGCGGTCAGACCGCCTGTGCGGCGGTGGCTGGACCTCCACCACCACGCCCCCACAAGTCTGGTGGTCCTCGGTCTGCCAGACTCGTAATTGGGCCCTGAATGTTCTTTTTATAATTATCCTGCAATATTGACAGGTTTTAATGTCTTTTGCATTGGTGTTTGTAACATGATTTTGCTTTTATTATTGAGGTGACATCCTGACAAAGTCAAATGTCCAGACCGTTTATATCTGCATCCCATTATATTGTGTTTAGCATATGTGGGATGGTATTGTGGGCACAGATCCTGGCAGCAAGCCATGTCCTTTGGCTAATCTGCACTGTGCATCGGGGAGGCTCAAACATACAAACCCCCTGATATTCGCCAGTTACGTAGAGGAACGCACATAACTCATGTTCAACCACTATGAACAAAACACATATTTGGCAATGACACAGATAACAAAAAGGAAGAACAATTTTGAGTTCAACCATGAGTTATGTCTTGGGTCTGCGTGTTTGAACCACAAACATATATGAGTTTTTAACTATGTTTAACTTTTTTACTGTAACTTGTGCCCACAGGCATGGTATTCTCTTGACAGGTGGTGTCTCTATCATTTGCAAATTGGTATTTTAAGCATGGCGGTCACCACAAGGTATTGCAATTGTTGCGTGTGTTGATAACCATAACTGGCAAATTTCAGATGTTTGTCATATTTGAGCCAGAACCATAACTCAGTTTTTAACTGCGTTTTTTTGTGTGAATTTAATATTTTTATGATGTATTTATTCTCCAAATCCTCAGGCCAAAGACAGGGATTGAGTAAGGGGCCTGTTACCAGGCTCTGTATCCATCCTGCAATGGGTCGGGGGGCAGCACGGCCGAGCCTGTGGAAAGGCCCTACACATATCCAGAGTGACCAATCTTCTGTCTACTTGGTCTTTGGCTGTGCGCACCTTGGGATGAGGGCAAGGCCAGCCATCTCACAGTGAGAAGTGGCTGCAGAGCCCCAGAAGAGGTTGGGTACAGGGTCTGGCCTTCAGCCAGGCCATTTGCAAAAGTGTGACACTCAGCAATTTTTAAAAGATTTCTTACTCTAAAATTACAGAACAGATTTGCACCAAAGAAAGAATGCTTTCAAAATAAAGAGATACTTTCAAGCCAAGTTTAGTGGAAATCAGTTCATCCGTTCAGGCTGTAGGTGCAAGCAAAGTTTCCTATTGGAGCTGGAATGGAAAAACATGCTGACGGACATTCATGACATCTGGCATGCCAAGCCTTAGCTGAGTAAGCTAGCAGATTATCAAATTCCATGCAAATATGTCCATTGGATCAAATGTAATCGGCAAATCAAAAAATGCCTTTTCATCTGCGTTGGAAAATGGCCCTTTCTGAAGGGTCACCCCAAACTGTTTGCCTTCCTCCTCCTCTTTTTCAGACCATGTTTTTGCTGGCTTTAGGACTCTGCGCACTTTACCACTGCTAACCAGTCTTAAAGTGCATGTGCTCTCTCCTAGTAAATTGCACTACATGTGCCAGGGCCTGTAAATTAAATTCTATAAGTTGGTTTGTTAGCACTAATTGCGCCACCCACATAAGTAGCCCCTATAGATACGTGTCTCAGGCCTGCCACTGAAGTGCCTGTGTGTGCAGTTTACTGCCACTTCGACTTGGTATTTAAAACTACTTGCCAAACCTTACACTCCCCTTTTATTACACAGCGCTTTGCCTCTAGAGATTGACATAATGGACAGCGTATCGCCGCCGCTGCAGCTTGGTGAGATCGACGCATCCCATCGAATGCATGGCAGAAACCGGCGATTCACTCGATGTCTCTCAACTCTGGCACCCATCTTCAGAACTGACGCATTGCCTTCACTGCATGGAGAAGATCGACGCATCTTGCTGTTTGCGACCAGGAAAGGTGCTTTGTTCACTAGGTCCTGTGTGGGTCCTATAGTCAGCCGGCGCTCCATCGCAAACGGCCTGAACTTTGCCTTTGCCCTAGTCCAGCCCGACCTAAAGTACTTGAACACTGCACATCACCTGCTTTTTCATTGTGACCATGTCTCCACAAATCCTTTTAGTGTTACTTGCTTCTAAGCGCTTTTCTGCATTTATTTCTTCAAAATTCAATTATTTAACTTCTATACAATGGATTTTTTATCAATCTGGTCTTGTTTTATTTATGAAGTTATATTTTAGTTTTCTACACCTTTGTGGAGTCTTTGTGAGGTGTTTTCACTTTGTTACTGTATGAGTTATTGCACAAATACTTTACACATTGCCTTCTAAGTTAAGCCTGCATGCTGTGTGACAAACCAGAGGGTGAGCACAGGTATAGGTTGTGTTGTGACTTACCCTGACTAGGACTGTGGTCCCTCCACGACATGGTGCATACTTCTGCCAACTAGAGACCCATTTTCTAACAGACTAAAAGTGTGGCTGAACCACCACTACATAGTAGCAACCACCTCTATGTAATGTGTGTGTCTGTGTATAACTGATTTTTTTACCATTTCTTTTGGTGTTATTGCCATACGTTGCACTTGTGTTTAAGGACTGCAAATACTTTTGGTGACTGAAATTATATTTTTATTTTTTCCTATTTACTCAATATGAAAATGTAGATTTGCTTTATTTAAACCTGACAATTAGTATGTGCATGGGGCATTTATTGGTGTACTTGCATTGGGACAGTGTAATTAATGACAAGTGATTGTAAATGATCTTGATGCACTCAGCCCAGGTCTCAGTGGGTTAGCGATGCTCTTCACCATCTCCCTCCTTCCGGTCGATATATAAAGATAGGGAGGTACGATTGTCGTCCTTGACAGACCTCGGATTCCTTCCCCTCAGAGTTGGTAAGTAGGTTAGATAAACTGTTGTGTCCCTACTGGCATCGCAAACCGTTGGCAGGACTTGAGCCTTAAAGACGTCTTTCGCGTTGGACTGGTTAAATCCAATATATTCAAGCTTTACAATAAACTAACAAGAAGACTTCACCTTCCCTTTCTCCTCTCCTCCCCTCTCTTCCCCTTCCCTCTCCTTCCCTTCCCTTCCCTCCCCTGCACCCCCTCCTTGCCCTCCTCTCCCCTTCTCTCTTCTCTTCCCTTCCCTTCTCTCCCCTTCCCTTCCCTCCCCTCCTCTTCCCTGCCCTCCTCTTCCCTCCCCTCCCCTCCTCTTCTCTCCCCTCCCCTTCCCTCACCCTCTGTCCCTGCACTTCCCTTCCCTCTCCTTCACTGCCCTCCCCTTCCCTTCCCTACCCTCCTTTCCCTTCCCCTCCACTCCACTCTCCTCCCCTCTCCTCTCCTCCCCTTCCCTCTCCTTCCCTTCCCTTCTCTTCCCTCCCCCTCCCTCCCCTCCCCTTCCCTTCCCTCTCCTGCTGCAGCTGTGTTCTCTGCTCCCCAGTGCTGCTCTGACAGGCTCTCAGAGAGCCCACCGAGAGCCGTCTGGGATTCCTTTATGATGCAGCAACAGTGGGTCATGTCTTTTGTTAACAACGGTTGCTATGTCATAGCAGTGAATTACTGAACTTGAATCTCTATCAGAGAATACACAGCAATGCATGATTTGAATTGAATTCAATATTTGTGCCTACCTTTAGAATCTTCACACACCTGGTCCTTTAACTCCTGTGATGTCAGCAGGACATCCTCAAAGATGAAGCCAGAATTTGTGAATGTCTCTGGTTTGAGGCACGTAGCACCAGAGTTCAGGTGTGCCCAGAAGTAACCTTTGAACACTGAAAAACAGGTTTTATTAGCTGCACATCATGTAAATATCTGTGAGTGGGTCAGTATGAGATAGCAGATGCTAGTCGGATTGGTAAAATGCAGGTAGAAATAGGAGATGAACAGAAAATAAGTTATTGACTGTCAAGTGGACAAGAAATATTACAGAATTCCTCTTACAAACTACTATCATGGTATTTATACTGATGTAGAATCAAACAATAATGATCCTTTATTTTTTTCTTTTGACCATTAAAACAAAACAAAATATAGCATAGGAGTTATTATTTATGTATTAATTGATAGTAACTTGAAATGTTTTTTTTATTTAAAGGTTTATTGAGCATTCATGTTGGATAAAGAAGTACTTCATCTGTTAAATTTAATAAAGAGACATCTGAATATTTGTACAGTAACTGGTTAGGAAAGAGATTGCAGTGGAGGAAAGGAATTGTGGTTAAGAAAACACTAGCATCAATACCATTTATTGTGCTGTGGCTCTCTCTAAGGTCACTGATGTGACAGAGACATCAGGGTGAATTAGGGGGTATGGTGGGCGTTCCTTAATGTCTAAGACCCCCCTGAACTTCAGGGGAGGGAATAGGAGGTGATGCTCCCTCACCCCACACACCTGTTCCTCCTTCTAATTATCTGTTTGTTTCTGGGTTCACAAAGGAAGGCTGAAGATGGGGTGTTACAGTTTCTCCCTCCGTTTTACCTGCAGTCTTCACTCTCTTGAGAGTTGGACAAGAAAGTGGAAGAACGAGAGAAGCGATCACTTCTCTAAACTTCTCCTCCTGCATCAATCCATTCAAAAATAGGAGGATTCATTGATTGGAGCAGAGTATCAGAAGCAAAGAATAAGAGGAAAGAAAACGATGCACACAGGGGATATACAGAGAGAGACGGAGTGAGAAAAAGACTTTAGAGATGGAGATCAGAGAGACATAGCAATTAGAGCCACAAAAATGAGAAATGGTAGTACAAGTGGCATGCACGCATGAGATGCATTTCAATATGTACTTTTCCTGCTGTTTTTGTCACATCTCTAAGGCAAGCCTGACCCTAAGATGGCTGCCTCTTATCTTTAACAGCAGCATGGCCTCCAAGATAGTGATCCAAAATTTCGATCTTGCAAGATGTCCGGCGGCAATCTAGCTTTCATCATGCATTGATTCTCCCTCTCATCCTGCCACCAGGATAATGTTGCTTTTCAACATAGCCACTGCTTCAGCTTTATAGTATCACTCCAAGATGGCTGTCCAGAAGTATCACCCCCACAGGACCTTCAGACAGCTATCTTTCAGCTTACTCTGCATGCTTGTCCTCCTGCCTCCAGGCCGCTGTTGCCATTCAGCACACCCAGTGTCATGTTTTTTGCTTCCTGCAGCCAGGCTGCTGATAACTAGCAAAAGTCCCTGAGTCTGGCTTGTGAATCAAAATGCAAGCCAGACCTATTGTTGTTGCTAATACATGTTACATGAGTAGCTTCTCCCCCAATGACCAGGCTATAAGACTGCTCTATGCTGATTTCAGTGAGCTATGGAAGTGGGTGCAAGAATATTTACATGAACTCCAGTGATGAGACTGAGCTAAATCTGTGTTGTATCATGACGTGAATAGTCCTCCTCATTCACCTTGATTATACTCAAAGTGTGGATTATAGCCCTGGGTTCATGTAATAAGGGATACTCATGCTTTAAGGTGCTCCATTGGGTGCAGAGTGAATCAGAACAGAAGCCTTCTTGGATTCCCTCCGTACCCCCAAGAATGCTTTCCTGACAGCAGATCCAACAGAGGCTCCACTGAAGGAAAACCTCCATCCCCAACCTCTAAATGAGGCAGGAGATGCAAACACAGCACTGAGAGCATTTCCTTGCCACAAACAATATCCACCTCATTTAGTGCCTCCACGAAGCCGGCATACAATGAGCCACTCTCCATTTCATCTCCTTCCTCACCAGATGCCCCCAGTAGGTCAGCGTCTGGCTCGCTACTCCTCGATCACTGTCATCCTCATCTGAGGAGTGCCCCAAGTATCACCTCTCAGCCTCACACTGTATAGAGTATCATTCGAAGCCGGCATACAAGGACCTGCTCTCCACTGGATCTCCTTCCTCATTGGATGTCCCCAGTAGCTCAGCCTGGCTCGCAACACCTCGATCACCACCATCCTCATCTGTGGAGTGCCCCAGGGATCAACTCTGAGCCCCACGATGTTCACAGTCTCATTCGAAACCAGAATACAAGGACACGCTCTCCACTTCATCTCCTTCCTCACCAGATGCCCCCAGTAGGTCAGCCTGGTCGCTACACCTCAATCTCGGCCAGCCTCATCTGAGGAGGGCCCCAAGGATCATCTCTCAGCCCCAGGCTGTTCACAGTCTCATTCGAAACCAGGATAGAATGACCCGCTCTCCACTTCATCTTCATCTCCTTCCTCACCAGATGGCCCCAGTAGGTCAGCCTGTCTCGCTACACCTCGATCACCACCATCCTCATCTAAGGAGTGCCCCAAGGATCATCGCTCAGCCCTACGCTGTACAGAATCTCATTCAAATCCAGCATACAAGCATCTGGTCTCCAAATGATCTCATTCCTCATTGGATGCCCCCAGTAGGTCAGCCCCGGTCGCTACACCTCGATCACCACCATCCTCATCTGAGGAATGACCCAAGGATCATCGCTCAGCCCCACGCTATTCAGAGTCTCATTTAAAGCTGGCATACTGGGACCCACTCTCATCATGATGTTCTTCCTCACCAGATGCCCCCAGTAGGTCAGCCTGGCTCGCTACACTTCAATCACTGCCATCCTCAGCTGAGGAGTGCCCCAAGGATCATCGCTCGGCCCTGCACAGTACAGAGTCTCATTCGAAGCCAGCATACAAGTAACCGCTCTCCACTGGATCTCCTTCCTCACCAGATGCCCCCAGTAAGTCAGACTGACTTGCTACACCTCGATCACTCCCATCCTCATCTGAGGAGTGCCCCAAGGATCATCGCTCAGCCCCACGCTGTTCAACGCCTTCATGGCTCCTCTCTCCAGTATCATCCAAACCCACAAAATCAACATTGTCTGCTACGCTGACTACACCCAGCTCATCCTTTCCCCCCTTCACGAAACACCCAGTACCAGGCACAACTTTACCTCCCGCCTGTCTGAAATCACCAGCTGGATGAAGATCAACTGTCTAAAACTCAACACTGACAAAACGGACTGTTCAGCAAGGAATCTTCACTATGGAAGTCCACCTGTTTGTCCATCGGATCTCAGACTGACGCCCTGCCCAGTTATCCAAGCCAAGGACCTAGAAATAGTAGTCGACAACCAACTCTTGATGACCCGCCAAGTAAACACAGTTGCCTCCTCCTGCTTCTACACCTTCGGTATTCTCAGACAATCTTCAGAAACTGAAGACATGGCTCTTTACCTAGACCAGAGGCTCGGCCAGCACTGCCCCCTTGTCTTACTCTAGAACCTGGAAACTCTGCTGGGTGAGATACACACTCTACAAACAATCATAATATAACATGATAAGAGGAGGGCAGTCAGGACAGCCACATTGGCAGCTGACCTGTTACCACCCACCTCTGAATGAATAAGAGGAATAGTACTTCAGACTTTGAGACTGGGTATTTAAGAATTTCAGATGTGCATATTGAGTTAGTTATTGTATCAGTATATTTAAGCTTGGAGATACTCACTGACACTTGCCAGACCTATTACAATCCCCAGGAGGAGCGCGGCCACGCCCCCAAGAGCCACAGCCACGGATCTCCAAACACAAGAAGAATCTGCAAAGACAGAGAAGTAATTGTATGAAGAGAAATATTTATTGGCGATTGTATTGTTTTTGTAATATGCTATCGGAGGGACTTTATTCCAATGTATAATCATCATGCCGCTTCAGGTCTTCATCAGTGATTCGTTCCCAGAATCAAGTTAGAAAATATCCAGAGAATCACAGATTTTCCTAACTTTGGGGATTCCGAATAAAATCTTAAAATAATAAAGGTATCTAAATATTGTACAGGGCCAATGTAAGTATAACTTTTGTCAGCCCAAAATATACATCTCTAATCAGTGTGATATCTTGAGATCAATGAAGCCCAACTTGCATCAAACCCCAAAGAAATTGTACATAAACCCCTTCATGATCAGTAAAAAGAATAGTACATAATTGTTGTGAGTGCCTTACTTCCAAGACAGGAGTGAAAGAGAATTTAGAGGCGGAATGACTCCGATTCCCTGAACGACTGTCCCCAAGAGATGCACATTCCCTGGTATTATTATTGGAAGCCTGTCCTTGTGGCTGGAGGAGTTTGCATAAATAACAGCTTTAGGAATCATATACCTACATGCTTAATGTCACATTTTCTAATTTCTATAAGGAGGTTAGCTGTGTAAATAGTCAGATTTTGAACTTTGAAATGTTGGAGATCTACAGTTCAGGGCTATAACTCAGGTTCAGGGCCTTTAACAACCAGAATAGCCCTCAGCAGCGGGCTCTAAGGCCGTATAATAGACCACTCGGATTGTAATTAACTTTAGTCAGTCCTGGGTACACCTATGGTATAGAGTGTATAAATCAGTGTTCTCAACGATCAACTAGTCCTGTCTGACACAGGGGTCATGACCTGGACCTCTAGAATGATACAGCAATGGAGGATTAAGTGTGTCAGGGGTGACTAAATTATGCAGCACCAAATGTATAGTGTCATGAAATATGAGATTTAGACAACAAATGTATGTGTAATATATATGCCATTTACTTTTTGTGCCTTGCTTTTTCTGATTGGATGTACACAGTGTGATTGTAGATACCAATGAAATGCGGGTGTCATTGTTTGGAATAATTATTATCTTCTTTGTATGTCTTGTGGAATTTTCTAAAAGATTTTAATCTAATCACTAATAAATATGTATGTTTAAGTGACACCCCATCTTTATCAATTGTTTGTGCTCTCACGACTCGGTTTGGTCCTATATATATTTTTAGAACTCAGTTCACTTTAATAAAAAGGAGTTGCCTTCGGCTTATATGCACTAAATAAAGCAACACTACATACAACTTATGCAGCAAATTATGCAGTAAGGGAAAGCAAACAATGGGTCATTTTATAGATTAAAGGCAAATTATGAATAACATTCAAAAATAATATCTCACTATTTTAATACTTCAACATGCATCAATTCAACAGAAGGAACTCTGTTTTTTTCCAAATACATAGATTTGTTTAAAAACTACAAATTGAATATATTGTATTCCAAATGTTAGTCAATAATTAATGATATTGTCGAGCACAGAAGCACAGTGGGGACCTTTCAATAACACTGTCCTTTCTACTTCCCAGAGTAAAATAAATTGAGTAAAACATGTTCAATGTTGCATTCAACAATGCCAACATGTAAAACATGCTTTGTAATAAAGGTGTGCCACATTTATTCAGCTCAGACCTGCTGTGTTCTAAACCTACCTCCAGTTTTGGATTTACCTACATTCACACTACACGGCCCGTTGAAGTAGTTCATCTGCGGAGTCATACACAGTATATTTTACAATTCACTATGAAACGCTTTCATTTAACAGAGATAATTTACTCAGTCCATTAAATGGGAATGTTTGAACTGTCTACATAAATGCATGAATACATCTTTGCTAACAACTAGAAAGTGCGCAGTTAACTTTTGTAAAGTGTCAGGTGTGGGATTTCACCACATGTGCAGTGACACTAAGATCCTTTATGCAAAATGTCTTCCTTTAAATCTGCAACTCTTGCGACAGTTTGCAGATTATGTATGAAGTGTGACAGGTTTATAATTGCAAGGAGGAAGATGAGGCAGAGTTTGGTTCTGCTGGTGGTCCCGTTCATGGTCCACTATGGATGACTTTACGTTCATGCTACAGCATTCACTACAGTTGTGTGGTGTGGTGTCTACTGGTGTCTCACACCGACTACTCCTAAACGCTGGTTACTTATCTCCACACTGTGAACTCTTGACAGAGACCCTCTATGATGCTGAGCTTAAAAACAGTCAATTACCAAATTATCAAACTCTTCAACTTCAAGAACTTCTATGAGGCCAAGAGAACAGCACAGAATTTATTTAAAAACAAAGTTTCCGGAGGAGAGAGCATGGCAGCACTATATTTACTAAAAGATTGTGGTGCTCTTTTCCCAGCCCTGGTGCTCTTTCACACTGCCTAATACTATTTACACAACTTTGCAGCATAGTGCAAAGGTGTGTATGATGTCTAGCATATGTCTCTACAGTGCAAAGTTGAGTGTGAAGTCTAGCATACGTCACTGTAGTGCAAAGGTGTGTGTGTTGTCTAGCATAGGTTGTGTAGCGAAAGGTTTCCCTTTCAGTACCATATACTAAGCCCAGAAATACTTTCAAATGTTTCAAACTTTGCATGTGAGTTGTACAATGAGCAAACAGTTTTTAATTTGTAAAAAAATAAGTTCTGGGGCCCAAAGTATTTTTTCAGAAACCTGCTGCATCTCGGCCGAATCTAAGTTTAGAAAAAAACAAAACTGTCTAGTCTTGATTCCACTTCATGCCTCTTTCATCCACCACCATGCTTATCCTGTCCCTTTATCTCACTTCTGCAGTTTTTTCATCCCTGTCTTCCTCCTTCGGTAATGATTTTCCTTCTTTCTCTTCCTCCTTCTTTTTACCTCTCCCTGTAATCTTCTCAGTCACATTCTGTTGATGAAAAATTAGTCCTGGTCCACAAACCAGAGTGCCTTTGGTCCTCGCCTGCAACCACCAGCTCCATTTAAGCACTGAACACACATGGAAAGTTTGACATTTTGGAGAAATAAAACATTTCTCTGATGCTTTCCATGCCTCCAGGAGGTGTAATTTTTTGGCACAAAGCTCTGTCTACAAATGTTAGTTGCTATGGCTTGGCATAAAAAACACATCGGTATTAGCTTGGGAACACCCATGTTCTGATTGAATACCCCCTTGACTTTCAGGAAACTTTCACGCACATTGGAAATTAAATAACTGGTCCTGAATCTTTCCTTGCAGCAGCATGGAGACAAACATCTTTTAATTAATCCAATGACCTGCGCTGTCTCAGGCTCATCCAGTCTCTGGGCCAATGCTTACCTTTGTCCCTAGGAGTCTTCCTTCGCTTGAAGTGCAGCGCTGTGTATCTATCCTCGTCTTCCATTGGTGAATCCTGGCTGGATCCACAGATGGGGAGCCTATCATAAAACCAGGCACTTGTACTTCTTCAGGAGCTTCAGTGTCTGCAGAGTGCTGCACATGGACAGGAAGAGGAAGTCACATGCGCCAGACCTCAGGTGACCACAAACATCTACTACTTTCAAGCATTGTCAGTGACCAGAAGCAAGAGGCGGGAGCTGAAATGTCCTGTATGAGCATCTAGTGCTTAGAAGCATATGCAGCTGCTTTCATGTAATGCAGACTACAATCAGCAGAGGATTCACATTTACAATGTGTTGAGGATAACACAATTGTACTGATGCCCCACGGCACCTCTAAACTCCCACTTTTAACACAAAACTTACAACTGATGTATGAGAGCATCAAAGCCATGGAGGGTTATATTGACCCTCTGCAGGCCCAGGCCCAGGATTCCACTCCACATCTCACCCTCCACTCCACATCTCACCCTCCTCTCTACATCTCACTCTCCCCTCTACACATCTCACTCTCCTCTCTGCATCTCACCCTCCTCTCCACATTTCAACCTCCTCTCTCTCCACCTCACCCTTCTCTCTCTCCACAGCTCACCCTCTTCTTTACATCTCATCCTTTGTTCCACTCTCACCCTTCTCCATCTTCCCCCTCTTGCTGCTTCATCTTTCTCTCTCCACCTCACCCT
Source organism: Calotriton arnoldi (assembly GCA_963921515.1). Taxonomy (NCBI): domain Eukaryota; kingdom Metazoa; phylum Chordata; class Amphibia; order Caudata; family Salamandridae; genus Calotriton; species Calotriton arnoldi. The sequence continues at coordinate 211,095 of CAWUFW010017187.1, read as the reverse complement.
CCTCTCTCTCCATCTCACCCTCCCCTCTCTCCATCTCACCCTCCCCTCTCTCCAGCTCACCCTCCTCTCTCTCCATCTCACCCTCCTCTCTCTCCATTTCACCATACTGGCTCTCCACCTCCTCTTTTCCTTCAGAGTTTCCGTCCCTGCTGCTGCCTTTGTGATAACAGTTTTGTGGTATGTAAAGGAAGCTTGAACTGTTCCCGTACACGCATGTGTGTGTGTGTGTGTACACGTGTGTGTGTGCATGTGCGTGTATGTGTGTGCATGTTTAATCAGACCTTGCACTTCTGCTACCCTGTACCTGTTCTTTGTGTTTCTGTGTTATTGAAACTTGTCAAGTCTTTTTACTTCAAAAAAGTCAAAACGTTTGACATTGGTAGTGTTTTTGTTATATTATGTCACAAGTTAGAAACAAAATAAGCCACTACTAACATACAGACATCCTGATTATGTGCATATTTTCAATTACTCTTCTCTTGGGACGAAAACGTATCCATCAGATTGTTCCTAGGATATGACTGTTTATGTCTCTGAAGCACTTTGTGATGGGAGCTTGCAGTCTCTTTTGATTTAGAGGGAGTGTCACAGGTACCCCTGCTGTCATCCCCATGTGCGCGATAACAGCCACCATCACCACTGACTACACACCTGTCCCCAGGCATTTCACGAAGACCAAAGCATTGATGTTACTCATGAAGGTTAAACAAGTAGGCTGAGAAGGTGAGGCTGAAGTCCCACGTGACTCATTAAGGAAAATACAGTTTTCTATTTGTGAATTGGCCTTGAATGGGCCACTGGTCTATCCTGGGGAGTCTAGCCCCCTCCTACTAGAACCAGGCCTGACCCTCTGCATCATGAGCCACCTCCTAGCCCTGTGGACACTTCAGGAGCCTCTCTGGAGCTGAGAGTGAGGTTCACGCCCTGTGGGCACTTCAGGAATCTCTCTGCTCTGGAGTTGAGAGTGAGGTTCACGCCCTGTGGACACTTCTGGAGTCTCTCTGCTCTGGAGCTGACAGTGAGGTTCACGCCCTGTGGACACTTCAGGAGTCTCTCTGGTTTGGAGCTGAGAGTGGGGTTCACACCCTGTGGATGCTTCAGAAGTCTCTCTGCTCTGGAGCTGAGAGTGGGGTTCAGCTTCTGCTGTCAGCATAAAAGTTTGGGTCTCCAAGTGACATGGTTCCAGGTCTCTTGTCTCCACAGTAGTGGCTGCCCCGAATCACAGGCTGAATACATTTTCTCCTGAAATGTTCAATCAGCACTTAAATCTTTTACTTAAGAAACACAGTACGGATGTGAGTGTCAAGTTCTGTCTAACTTTCATCCACAAAATTGGTGAAAATTACCTGCAATGTTGCCTCTCAAATTATATAGAAAACCTGAACATATTGTATTTCCTGCAGATGGCTTCTGTGCAGGGTTGGAGGTGGGGACTTTCACTGGAAACTGTTCTGGATGACCTCTAGATCAGCCTCAGTGCTGTACACCACCTGTGCTGCAGTGGACCATTCCATCTTAATCCACCCGCTTAGGGGGATAGGTGTGCATGGACGGGCTCTGACCTGCTTCTCCTCTTTTCTTTCTCACCAGAGTCAGACTCAAGCAGACGTTCTCCTGAGGAGGTGTTCGAAACACCTTCTTGTTACTGTCTCCTGTGGAGGTGTTCGGAGCACCTTCTTGTTACTGTCTCCTGTGGAGGTGTTCGGAGCACCTTCTTGTTACTGTCTCCTATGGAGGTGTTCGGAGCATCTTCTTGTTACTGTCTCCTGTGGAGGTGTTCTGAGCATCTCCTTGTTACGTCTGCTGTGGAAGTGTTCGGAGCATCTCCTTGTTACCGCCTCCTGTGAAAGTGTTCGGAGCACCTCCCTGTTACCATCTCTTGTGGAGGGGTTCGGAGCACCTCCTTGTTACCGTCTCCTGTGGGGGTGTTCGGATCACCTCCTTGTTACCGTCTCCTGTGGAGGTGTTCAGAGTACCTCCTTGTTACCACGGATTGTATTCAACAACTATAGGTAACCAATGTCAGTCTTTAGTAAGATCTCTTAAGCCAATTGCAGTCGCTCATTATGGTGCATGATAGGACCTGTGTATCAGCTTCAATAAACCCTCCAGCGCTGTTATCCACTAATCAAACATTGATGAGTAGACATCCCTTGAGGCTCAATGACAGAAAGACATGTTCATCATTGGCCAGGACAGCCGCAATGCCCAACGAGATGGGAAAAGCACTATTTCCAGGTCTCTATTGTAAAAAAATACTGGGTCTCACTTTGATGATCAGTTGTCTATGGGGGTGGGTTAATGTGGTAGGTCCTTCTTGTTTCCACTGAATGAGATGGTTGAGGAAGATCTGACCTCTTATTCCTCAGGATCTGTGGGCTCCAGGGGCAGGAGTAGAGATTCTACCCAGAGCACTCCATCGTAGCAGCATGTGCCATCTAGGGTCCCCTGGGGATGATTTTGAAGCTGCAGCGAGTTTAGGATCTGGTTCCCTTGAGCCCAGCAAGTGCATTTTAGCCCCTTGGTTTTTGGCCAAAACTCCACTGTCATGATCTTATCTGTTATTGTCCCTTGCTTCAAGTGTCCCTATGTCAGCAGTGGGGCTTTTTCAATGGTCACCCCTCAGCTAGTGAACAGATAGACTTTGGCGTATTAGCCATGGGAACCTAGGCCTGCCCTATTAACCATCTTCTAGGAGCTCATATCACATTAAATCTGTTAGCTGGATCCTCTTTTACAACAGGTTATCCTGTAATTCTTCCTGTCCTAGCATCAAGAGACCCCTTGGCATACATGCACTTACAATAAACCCTCTCACTCAGGGGGGGGGGGAAGACGGCAGCTGCTGATACGTCTGGGTGTGGAGGTTCAGTTGAAGATCCAGGTCTTGAGGTCCTTTCTGAACTGGGTCAACGACCCGGATTGCCTGACTTGGAGTGGCAAGGTGTTCTAGGTACTGGCGGCAAGGTAGGGGAAGGATCTTCCTCCTGTTCTGGTCTTGTGGATCCATGGGACGGTGGTCAGGACGAGTTGGGCGGAGCAGAGTTGTCTGGTGGGTATGTGGAATGCAAGGAAGTGGTTCAGATATTCTGGTCCTGCGTTGTGGAGAACTTTGTAGACATGTGTGAGGAGCTTGAAGGACATTCTCGTCTTGATTGGGAGCCAGTGGAGTTCTTGGAGGTGTTCTGTTATGTGGCTGCATTGGTGGATGTCGAGGACAAGTCTGACTGCGGCGTTTGTAGTTTCCTGAGCTGTTTCTGGGTGGCGATGGCGTTCAACAGTAACTATAAGCCAGCCCACTACACTATGGACTGGCCACTACTGCCCAGGTGGAAAGAGGCTCCGAAAAAATAGCAGCCACGTACCTTAGAATGGCTGAGTAGCCCGTTCACCAAGGGATAGTCAAAAACCCTGATGGGTCCATTTGTCATGGTGTCCAGGGTGCAACAAGAGATCATAGAGGAGCAGGGATACTGTGCAATATGCCAAAGAGAAGGAGAAGAAACTTTAGTGAGGAACAGAGAGAGAGAGACACACGCACACATGTGAGTCAGAGAGAGTGAGTGACAGAGTAAGAGGTAAGGTGAGATAGAACAAGAGAGAAACTGTACATAAAAACAGTGAGACATTCAAGCTTAGAGTGAGACCAATAAAAACGGAGTGTAAGACTGAGATTGACATAAACTGAAAGACAGAGGCAGTGTAAGACAGAGTGGCTCATAGAAAGAAAGATTTAGAGTGAAACTCTGAGAGACTGTTCACCACTGGTGTACATTAGAATGTAGGTCTGCTGGTGACACGTGTTTCTGCTCTTTGCTGTGAGTGCAGATGTGATGTACTCTACAGTATCATTGTCTCTCAAGCTGGTCTTTAATGGAAAGGGAGAGAGACAGAGGGAGGAGCAGAAGGGGTGAGACAAGCAAAGGCAGAGTGAGAGAAAAAGGAAGAGAAAGAGATACTGAGTCAGATATAGAGAGAGGAAGAGCTGCAGTGAGAGCACAAAGGAGAAGAAAAGAAATAGAGAGAACGAGAGAGAGAGAGAGAGAAAGAGAGAGAGAGACTGAGTAGCACAGTAATACTTAGAGATGGAGAGAACGTAACAACGTTTGTCATTGTGAGACATCCTGGAATAGAGACTGAGTGTCAAAGGGAGCCAGAGAAAGACAAAGGTGTGAACCCAGATAGTCAGAGGAACAGAGAGAGTATGAATGAGAACCCGTGATACTCTACGATAGAGGGCGAGAGATAAATCTGACGTGGAAAGAAAAGAAAAGACTCCAAAACATTAAAGATTCAGTCCAAACTTACAACAAAGTATAATTAAAATGTAAACCAAAGCACCAACCAGTGGAAATAAACCCTCAAGAATGAACTGCTGAAACGTTTCCTTGTGAGAAAGTACAATAAAAATACAGCATGCGTCCATGCCCATCACAAGTGTCTGACATGAAGCTGTCAGTATGACTTTAACCAGCACTACCACAAATGTAAGGAAGAGGAAACCGACTGCAGACGCCTCACATAGTGTTACGTCAACAGTCCAACCAAAGGTGAAGATTACCACTAACATGCCCTGAGGACTGAATACCAGAATGTACATTACTAAGTAACGGGCCCTGATGACTGAATACCAGAGTGTACATCACTAAGTAACAGGCCCTGAGGACTGAATTGCAAAACACACAAGATGATGGACGGAATGTTGCACAATGGCAAACATTCACCCCCAGTCACAGATCTGGGTTTAATCCATCGTTATTTTGCTTCACCACGCCACCCCAGTTCAGACATGGCCATATGCAAATCAGTCTTGACCCTGTGCCTCATGGGAACAGTCCAGACCGAACTGCCAAGCCATGTCTTCCCTGGACCGGAATCAAGCATCCTAGGACCGGTTTCGGGCATTCAGCCCTCATCAGCCAGGATAGCCTGACTCCAGTGGCGCAGTGAGCACGGGACCCACGTCTGGGCATACCCTTCCCACTTGGGGCGAATTGCAAAACACACAAGATGATGGACGGAATGTTGCACAATGTCAAACATTCACCCCCAGTCACAGATCTGGGTTTAATCCATCGTTATTTTGCTTCACCACGCCACCCCTGTTCAGACATGGCCATATGCAAATCAGTCTTGACCCTGTGCCTCATGGGAACAGTCCAGACCGAACTGCCAAGCCATGTCTTCCCTGGACCGGAATCAAGCATCCTGGGACCGGTTTCGGGCATTCAGCCCTCATCAGCCAGGATAGCCTGACTCCAGTGGCGCAGTGAGCACGGGACCCACGTCTGGGCATACCCTTCCCACTTGGGGCGGATTGCAAAACACACAAGATGATGGACGGAATGTTGCACAATGGCAAACATTCACCCCCAGTCACAGATCTGGGTTTAATCCATCGTTATTTTGCTTCACCACGCCACCCCAGTTCAGACATGGCCATATGCAAATCAGTCTTGACCCTGTGCCTCATGGGAACAGTCCAGACCGAACTGCCAAGCCATGTCTTCCCTGGACCGGAATCAAGCATCCTAGGACCGGTTTCGGGCATTCAGCCCTCATCAGCCAGGATAGCCTGACTCCAGTGGCGCAGTGAGCACGGGACCCACGTCTGGGCATACCCTTCCCACTTGGGGCGAATTGCAAAACACACAAGATGATGGACGGAATGTTGCACAATGGCAAACATTCACCCCCAGTCACAGATCTGGGTTTAATCCATCGTTATTTTGCTTCACCACGCCACCCCAGTTCAGACATGGCCATATGCAAATCAGTCTTGACCCTGTGCCTCATGGGAACAGTCCAGACCGAACTGCCAAGCCATGTCTTCCCTGGACCGGAATCAAGCATCCTAGGACCGGTTTCGGGCATTCAGCCCTCATCAGCCAGGATAGCCTGACTCCAGAGGCGCAGTGAGCACGGGACCCACGTCTGGGCATACCCTTCCCACTTGGGGCGAATTGCAAAACACACAAGATGATGGACGGAATGTTGCACAATGGCAAACATTCACCCCCAGTCACAGATCTGGGTTTAATCCATTGTTATTTTGCTTCACCATGACACCCCAGTTCAGACATGGCCATATGCAAATCAGTCTTGACCCTGTGCCTCATGGGAACAGTCCAGACCGAACTGCCAAGCCATGTCTTCCCTGGACCGGAATCAAGCATCCTAGGACCGGTTTTGGGCATTCAGCCCTCATCAGCCAGGATAGCCTGACTCCAGTGGCGCAGTGAGCAAGGGACCCACGTCTGGGCATACCCTTCCCACTTGGGGCGAATTGCAAAACACACAAGATGATGGACGGAATGTTGCACAATGGCAAACATTCACCCCCAGTCACAGATCTGGGTTTAATCCATCGTTATTTTGCTTCACCACGCCACCCCAGTTCAGACATGGCCATATGCAAATCAGTCTTGACCCTGTGCCTCATGGGAACAGTCCAGACCGAACTGCCAAGCCATGTCTTCCCTGGACCGGAATCAAGCATCCTAGGACCGGTTTCGGGCATTCAGCCCTCATCAGCCAGGATAGCCTGACTCCAGTGGCGCAGTGAGCACGGGACCCACGTCTGGGCATACCCTTCCCACTTGGGGCGAATTGCAAAACACACAAGATGATGGACGGAATGTTGCACAATGGCAAACATTCACCCCCAGTCACAGATCTGGGTTTAATCCATCGTTATTTTGCTTCACCACGCCACCCCAGTTCAGACATGGCCATATGCAAATCAGTCTTGACCCTGTGCCTCATGGGAACAGTCCAGACCGAACTGCCAAGCCATGTCTTCCCTGGACCGGAATCAAGCATCCTAGGACCGGTTTCGGGCATTCAGCCTTCATCAGCCAGAATAGCCTGACTCCTGTGGCGCAGTGAGCACGGGACCCACGTCTGGGCATACCCTTCCCACTTGGGGCGAATTGCAAAACACACAAGATGATGGACGGAATGTTGCACAATGGCAAACATTCACCCCCAGTCACAGATCTGGGTTTAATCCATCGTTATTTTGCTTCACCACGCCACCCCAGTTCAGACATGGCCATATGCAAATAAGTCTTGACCCTGTGCCTCATGGGAACAGTCCAGACCGAAATGCCAAGCCATGTCTTCCCTGGACCGGAATCAAACATCCTAGGACCGGTTTCGGGCATTCAGCCCTCATCAGCCAGGATAGCCTGACTCCAGTGGCGCAGTGAGCACGGGACCCACGTCTGGGCATACCCTTCCCACTTGGGGCGAATTGCAAAACACACAAGATGATGGACGGAATGTTGCACAATGGCAAACATTCACCCCCAGTCACAGATCTGGGTTTAATCCATCGTTATTTTGCTTCACCACGCCACCCCAGTTCAGACATGGCCATATGCAAATCAGTCTTGACCCTGTGCCTCATGGGAACAGTCCAGACCGAACTGCCAAGCCATGTCTTCCCTGGACCGGAATCAAGCATCCTGGGACCGGTTTCGGGCATTCAGCCCTCATCAGCCAGGATAGCCTGACTCCAGTGGCGCAGTGAGCACGGGACCCACGTCTGGGCATACCCTTCCCACTTGGGGCGAATTGCAAAACACACAAGATGATGGACGGAATGTTGCACAATGGCAAACATTCACCCCCAGTCACAGATCTGGGTTTAATCCATCGTTATTTTGCTTCACCACGCCACCCTAGTTCAGACATGGCCATATGCAAATCAGTCTTGACCCTGTGCCTCATGGGAACAGTCCAGACCGAACTGCCAAGCCATGTCTTCCCTGGACCGGAATCAAGCATCCTAGGACCGGTTTCGGACATTCAGCCCTCATCAGCCAGGATAGCCTGACTCCAGTGGCGCAGTGAGCACGGGACCCACGTCTGGGCATACCCTTCCCACTTGGGGCAAATTGCAACACACACAAGATGATGGACGGAATGTTGCACAATGGCAAACATTCACCCCCAGTCACAGATCTGGGTTTAATCCATCGTTATTTTGCTTCACCACGCCACCCCAGTTCAGACATGGCCATATGCAAATCAGTCTTGACCCTGTGCCTCATGGGAACAGTCCAGACCGAACTGCCAAGCCATGTCTTCCCTGGACCGGAATCAAGCATCCTAGGACCGGTTTTGGGCATTCAGCCCTCATCAGCCAGGATAGCCTGACTCCAGTGGCGCAGTGAGCACGGGACCCACGTCTGGGCATACCCTTCCCACTTGGGGCGAATTGCAAAACACACAAGATGATGGACGGAATGTTGCACAATGGCAAACATTCACCCCCAGTCACAGATCTGGGTTTAATCCATCGTTATTTTGCTTCACCACGCCACCCCAGTTCAGACATGGCCATATGCAAATCAGTCTTGACCCTGTGTCTCATGGGAACAGTCCAGACCGAACTGCCAAGCCATGTCTTCCCTGGACCGGAATCAAGCATCCTAGGACCGGTTTCGGGCATTCAGCCCTCATCAGCCAGGATAGCCTGACTCCAGTGGCGCAGTGAGCACGGGACCCACGTCTGGGCATACCCTTCCCACTTGGGGCGAATTGCAAAACACACAATATGATGGACGGAATGTTGCACAATGGCAAACATTCACCCCCAGTCACAGATCTGGGTTTAATCCATCGTTATTTTGCTTCACCACGCCACCCCAGTGAGGACTGAATGCCAGAGTGTACATTACTAAGTAACATGGTCTCAGGACTGAATACGAGAGTGTATATTACTAAGTAACAGGCCCTGAGGACTGAATACCAGAGTGTACATTACTAAGTAACGGGCCCTGATGACTGAATACCAGAGTGTACATCACTAAGTAACAGGCCCTGAGGACTGAATGCCAGAGTGTAGATTACTAAGTAACAGGGTCTCAGGACTGAATACGAGAGTGTATATTACTAAGTAACAGGCCCTGAGGACTGAATACCAGAGTGTGAATTACTAAGTAACAAGTCCAGAGGACTGAATACCAGAGTGACCATTACTAAGTAACAGGCACTGAGGATTGAATAACAGAATGTACATTACTGAGTAACATACCCTGAGGACTGAGTACCAGATTGTGCATTACTAATTAATAGGTCCTGAGGACTGAACACCAGAGTGTGCATTACTAAGTAACAGGCCCTGAGAAGTGAATACCAGCGAGTACAGCACTAACAGGCCCTGAGGAATGAATACCATAGAGTGCATTACTAAGTAATAGTCCCTGAGGACTGAATACCAAGAGTGTGCATTACTTAATTACAGGCCCTGAGGACTGAATGCAAGAGTCCCTAAGAGAGTCAGGACACTGCTGAGAAGGGAACAAGAATCTTCAGAACACAAGACAAGTCTGTGAAATGCAGGAAGCTGTCTCTTCAGACAGCTTTGGAAGTCCATGGGGGAGAGAGTGATAAACCTCACATTGAAATTTGTGGAAATACAGCTGTTTAACATGATGCTTGGATCAGAACTATTACCTTAGTTGTAATCAGGAGGTGCTTATCTCTGATATAGAACAAGTGTTGACAAAGCCAATGAGTCTGGCTGCTTTATAAGTGAAAGTTCTTTTTCAATGATGGCAAGTTTGTATTTGTGTTAATGTATCTGGGTAAGAGGATGAATGTGAGAATGAGTCAACAGTTCAGTGGATGAGTGTATGCATGGAGGATGGCTGAATGAGTGTGTGACTGAATTCTTGGATAGTTAATAGGTGTGGTAAATTGAGATGAGTGATTGCATTGAAAGTTTGAGTGTGAGTGTAAGGACAGACAGGTGCATGATCTCATGAATGAATGAGTGAGTGAGTGCATACATGAATAGAGACTGATTGCTCCAACTTTACAGTCTGAGTCCTCAGACGACGTGGGGAACAGCCTTTACCACAAATTTTTTACCACGAAATGCAAGTACAATGCATTTTTTACATTGGAATGACTTTTACCACGCAAGTCTTTACAAAGCATCTATGTTTGTATTGCTGACTATGCGGTATTTAATTTATATATATTTTAAGAGTAATTAAAAAAGGGGGGTTGGGGTGTCTCCCCTCAAAAAGTAAACCTATAATCGACATAAATGTAATTTTTTTAAAATATATATATTTCGTTTATAGTATTGTTTTAAGATTTATTGTATAATTTTTTAACAGTAGGTAGCAGTGTTGGGCTGTGATTGGATTTTTCTCTAACTGTAACCCTGGTAAAAGTGTGCATAGTTGTGGATTGTGTGGTAAAGGTATGTCAGATGTGAGTGAATATAAATGTGTGGTAGTGGTATGTGTTTGAAAATCTGCGTTGTAAAAACATGCGTGGTAAAGTAAGGCGTGGTAATGTCATACAACCGAAGACGGTAGTGATAATGTTATAGAAATGGAAAGAATTGCCAGTACTACGTCAGTGCATGCAAGATGGTTTCACAGCCATTGTTAAAAGATCTTCAGCAGAGATATGGGGGCCAAGATAGTTCTGCAGCCATTGTTAAAAGATCTTCAGTAGAGATATGGGGGTCAAGATGGTTCCGCAGCCGCTGTTGAAAGATCTTCAGGAGAGATACGGGGGCCAAGTGTTGCAGGCCACTCACCTGAACTCCAGGCGGTTCCGATGGGGCGACGTTAGTCCCCAAATCCCTATGGGACCTAACGCGGAAGCAGTGAACAAATACACTACGTCCACGTAACGTCCCAAGGGGAAGGGGGTTTGGGAAGAGAGAGAGAAATACTGGTTCTGTTGATAGCGCTGCTTCTCTAGGCCGTGCCCTGCTGAGCTCAGGATAGGCAGGGCCTTGATGCAAGATTGCAAGGAGGCTTTAGTTCTGTAATGAAAAACTCAATTAGATGGTTTCATAACAGTACTCAGCATTAAATTACTGTCGCACTCTCAAATACATACAACAAAATTAGGATTTGTGCATATAACAGCTTTTCTGGAAGAATGTCTTATTCTGTATTACTCTTATACAGTTTTTGCTTGTCCTTTAGCTTAACGCTTGATTTTTTGCCAAAGAATGTACATTAAATCCTGTATTTTGATCAAGGTTCCTGGATTATTAAAGTTTTCAGTCTTTGGTTTTACAGTTCACTTCTGGAGTCCAAAGGTTGAAATCACTCTTTAAACGTCTTTCAGTTTGAAGGCACAATTACTACAGAAAATACGTCTTTTCTGTATTGCTAATCCTTGCTGGAGTGCCTTTCAGTTCAAGCACTTCCTGGATTCTGTGCCCAAAAGCTTTTAAAGCTAAACACTGCCAGAATACTTGTAATATATTTAAAGGTTAAATCTGTTACCTTAATCATGTGAGGAAAGGAGTCTGCAGTCTGCGCACAGAGCATGCGATAACCTTGAGTCACCTTCTGTGCTGTTCATCTCTTACAGGAACTACGGTGTCTTTCAGAAGCAGGAAGCAAGCTCCGTAGGAAGAGGAGAAACAAGGATCTGCTGAAGCCAGGCAAGTGATCGGTAGGAATAAACAATAAACGAAGCCAAGCAGTGACTGAAGGGGCAATGTGTCTTATATAGGCACAAAACACGTGTCTTACTGTCAGTTGAGCCATGCTTTAGGGAAATAACCAATTACCAAAGCAAATTAAGTATATTAAAAAAAGTTGGAAATGTACTATTAGGTTTTACATGTCCCGGTGGTGAAAAACTCTTAAATTCATTTTTAACTACTGCAAAGCTACCTCTCCCATAGGATAACATTGGGTTCTTGTATTACATTTAATAGATGACAACCTTTGTTTGGAAATAGGTAGAAATGTAATGTTTGGTCTCAAAAGAATTACAAGGCAAATACTATGTAATGGTAAAGTTGTATTTTAAGTCACAATTCTGAAAATGCCACATTTAGAAACTTGGCATTTTCTTGTCTTAACCATTTAGCTCCTGTGTCCTGTGTTACATGACTAGGTGTATTTGGCAATTGGCCTTTTTGTATTCTTCCCAGACAGCGAGACCAAGGAGGGCTAGGTGTTAGCCGGATGGGCCATCCTGCCGGGATGGGACTCTAGGGGCAGCTCACTGCTCCACTTACATGTAAAAGGAGCTGCCTCTGCACACTTCCAAAGAACTGGACAACAGTCTTTGGTCACCCAGGACCTCTTGGAGTCTGGGCAGAGAAAGAGGGGAAATACCAGAACCAGATGGTGGAAAAAACTAGAGGTTTCTCCGACTCCAAAGGCTGGCACCATGTATAAATATTGGACCCTAAGACCAACTCTTCAGTTCACTCTTGGACCTGCAGAGGACATTCAGCTCCGCTACAATCTTCTGAGAAACAGCAAATCCTGTTCAGCGACTCTTCTCTGTAGAGGTATCCACCCTCATGGAGCCCTCATTGGCTACAGCCTGCAGCTTCATCTCACTCGAGATTTTTCACTTCCCAAAAAGTGACAAAGTTCAAACGTTGAAATCTTCACTGCAACTTTGTTCACTGGCTCCCCAAAGACAACGCCCCTCCTTGGACACTGCCAGATGTCTTGCCATGCTAAACTTTACCTTATCAGACATTTTCCTCAAAAAGTCTGAAGATAAGCCCAGATGGGACCCAATTCACTCTTTGTAGCTCAACTGCGCTCCATCGCGGTCAGCTCTAACTTTTGACTTTGCCCCTGTCTCACACCAGATACCAGCGGTAAGTGCATTGTGCTTTTTTTTTTTTGGCATTATTTTTCACTTTAAAAATGCAGAACTCCGGCTCTACTTTTTGGATTTTTGTCACTTGTGGTCCCATTTTGTGTATTACATTTTACCCTATTTTTCTAATTTGATATGGGATTGTGTTTTCACTTTACTCTTGTTTGTGTCAAGCTACCATAGGGTTAAGCACAGGTTAATTTAGTGACTTTTGTGGTTCACCCTGACAAGGATTGTGGTTGTTGATTGAGTAGGGTTTCACCCCCTCAATCAAAAAAACAATTTCATACAGTATGTGTCTGTGTGTGAGAGTTTCCAGATGCTAAAACTTGTACAACAGTGAAAACTGATGGCATTTTATCAATGGGAAAAGTGTAAACTGACCTGCCAGTCAGGTTCTCCCCGAACTGGAACACAAGCAACTCACAAGCATCCTTGTGACAGTGAGGAGATGCTTATTTTCTGACTGCTTAGGGAGGTCAGACCGTTATATTTAGGCATGTTATGGAGAGCGTTCCGTTTCACCACAGCCTTTCCCAGGATCGCTGCCCACCTCACTGCTGTGCTGTGTCGGGCCATCTCATGTAGCCCTTTCCAGTGTCTCATGGAGTCTGGGGTGGCAGAATGCTCTGTAATTGCTGGATGAGCTAGGTGGAATGCGAAGATGCACCTCCTACCTCTGCACCTTATTGGCCCCTGTATCTCTGCTGAAGATCTTTTAACAATGCCTGCGGAACCATCTTGGCCCCCGTATCTCTGCTGAAGATCTTTTACCAATGGCTGCGGAACCATCTTGGCCCCGTATCTCTGCTGAACATCTTTTAACGATGGCTGCGGAACCATGTTGGCCCTGTATCTCTGCTAAAGATCTTTCAACAACGGCTGCAGAACAATCTTGGTCACGTATCTCTGCTGAAGATCTTTTAACAATGGCTGTGGAACCATCTTGGCCCCCGTATCTCTTCTGAAGATCTTTTAACAGTGGCTGTGGAACCATCTTGGCCCCCATAGCTCTGCTGAAGATTTTTTAACAATAGCTGAGGAACCATCTTGGCCCCTGTATCTCTGCTGAAGATCTTTTAACAATGGCTGAGGAACCATCTTGGCCCCGTATCTCTGCTGAAGATCTTTTAAAGATGACTGTGGAACCATCTTGGCCAAGTATCTCTGCTGAAGATCTTTTACCAATGGCTGTGGAACCATCTTGGCCCCGTATCTCTGCTGAAGACCTTTTAACAATGGCTGCGGAACCATCTTTGCCCTCGTATCTCTTCTGAAGATCATTTAGCAATGGTTGGGGAACCATCTTAGCCCCTGTATCTCTGCTGAAGATCTCTTACCAATGGCTGCGGAACCATCTTGGCCCCGTATCTCTGCAGAAGATCTTTTAACAATGGCTGTGGAACCATCTTGATCCCCATATCTCTGCTGAAGATCTTTTAACAATGGCTGCGGACCATCTTGGCCCCCGTATCTCTGCTGAAAATCTTTCAACAGCGGCTGCGGAACCATCTTGGCCCCCGTATCTCTTCTGAAGATCTTTTAACAATGGCTGCGGAACCATCTTGGCCCAGTAGCTCTGCTGAAGATCTTTTAACAGTGTCTGCGGAACCATCTTGGCCCCCGTATCTCTGCTGAAGATCTTTTAACAGTGTCTGCGGAACCATCTTGGCCCCCGTATCTCTGCTGAAGATCTTTCAACAGCGGCTGCGGAACAATCTTGCACTACGTAGTAGTGGCAATTCTTTCCATTTCTATAACATTATCACTACTGTTGTCTGAGGTCTCAGACTGTAAAGTTGGACCAATCAGACTCTATTCATGTATGCACTCACTCACTTATTCATCCATTCATGAGATATTGCAACTATCAATCCTTACGCTCACACTCAAACTTTCCATGCAGTCACTCATCTCAATTTACCTCACCTATTAACTATCCAAGAATTCAGTCACACACTCATTCACCCATCCTCCATGCACACACTCATCCACTGAACTGTTGACTCATTCTCACATTCATCCACAAACACAAATACAAGCTCGCCATAATTGAAGAAGAACTTTTAAGTATAAAGCAGCCAGACTCATTGGCTTTGTCAACACTTGTTCTATATCAGAGATAAGCACCTCCAGATTACAACTTAGGTAATAGTTCTGATCCAAGCATCATGTTAAAGAGCTGTATTTCCACAAATTTCTATGTGAGGTTTATCATTCTTTCCTTTTTTCTTCAAGGTGCAAACTTACACAAATGGACTTCCAAAGCTATCTGAAGAGACGGCTTCCTGCATTTCACTGAGTTGTCTTATGCAGATCATTGTTCCTTTCTCAGCAGTGTCCTGACTCTCTTGGTAACCCTGGTATTCAGTCTTCAGGGCCTCTAACATAGTAATGCACACTCCTGTATTCATTCCTCAGGGCCTGTTACTTAATAATGTACACTCTAGTATTCAGTCCTTATGGCCTGTTACTTAGTAATGCACACTCTGGTATTCAGTCCCAAGGGCCTGTTACTTAGTAATGCACACTCTTGTATTCAGTACTAAGGGCCTGCTACTTAGTAATGCACACTTTGGTATTCAGTCAGTAGAACTTGTTACTTAGTAATGCATACTCTGGTATTCAGTCCTGAGGACTTGTTACATGCACACTCTGGTATTCGGTCCGTAGGGCCTGTTACTTAGTAATGCATATTCTGGTATTCAGTCCTTAGGACTTGTTGCTTAGTAATGCACACTCTGGTATTCAGTCCTGAGGACTTGTTACATGCACAATCTGTTATTCAGTTCTTGGGGCCTGTTACTAACCAGTGAAAAAATGTGGTATTCAGTCCTCAGCGCCTGTTTCTTAGTGATGTACCCTCTGATATTCAGTCCTCAGGGCCTGTTACTTAGTAATGTACACTCTTGTATTCAGTCCTGAGAACCTGTTACTTAGTAATGTAAACTCTGCTATTCAGTCCTCAGGGCCTGTTAATTAGTAATGCACACTATGGTATTCAGTACTCATGGCCGGTTTCTTACTAATGTACACTCTGGTTTTCTGTCCTCAGGGCCTGTTAGTGATGTACTATCTGGTTCTCAGTCCTAACGGCCTGCTATTTAGTAATGCTCACTCTGGTATTCAGTCCTGAGGACTTGTTACATGCACACTCTGGTATTCAGTTCTTGGGGCCTGTTAATTAGTAATGTAAAGTCTGGAATTCAGTCCTCAGTGCCTGTTGCTTTGTGACGTACACTCTGATATTCAGTCCTCAGGGCCTGTTACTTAGCAATATACACTCTGGTATTCAGTCCACAGGGTCTGTTAGTATTGTACACTCTAGTATTCAGTCTTCAGGGTCTGATACTTAGTGAGGTTTACTGTGAGTTGAACGGTTGCACTAACTTGGTGTGAGGCGTCTGCAGTCGGTTTCCTCTTCCTTTGTGGTTGTATTGTGGTTAAAGACAGTCTGACTGCTTCATGTCTTACACTTGTGATGTGCATGGATGCTTGCTGTATTTTTACTGCTGTATTTTTATTGTACCGTCTCAAAAGGAAACATTTCAGCAGTTCGTTCTTGAGGGTTTATTTCCACTGGTTGGTGCTTTGGTTTTCATTTTAATTATACTTTATTGTAATTTTGGGCTGAATCTTTAATGTTTTGGGGTCTTTTCTTTTCTTTCCACTTCAGATTTCTCTCTCGCCCTCTCTCGTAGTCTATCATGGGGACTCACTATTACTCTCTGTTCCTCTGACTCTCTGGGTTCATACCTTTGTCTTTCTCTGTCTCCCTTTGAAACTAAGTCTCTTTTCCAAGATGTCTCACAGTGGCACTTGTTGTCACACCCTCTCCAGCTCTTCATTTAGATTTACTCTGTCACTCAGTCTCTCTCTTTCTTTTCTTCTCCTTTGTGCTCTAACTGGTGCTCTTCCTCGCTCTATATCTGACTCAGTCTCGCTCTCTTTCTCTCTTTCTCTCACTCTCTCTCGTTCTCTTTCTCTTTTTTTCTTATACTTTGTGCTCTCACTGCAGCTCTTCCTCACGATTTCTGACTCAGTATCTCTGTTTCTCTTCCCTTTTCTCTCACTCTGCCTCCACTTGTCTTACCCCCTCCCTCTGTCTCTCTCCCTTTCCATGAAAGGCCGGCTTCCCAGACAGTGATACTGTAGAGTACCACACATCTGCACTCACAGCGAGGAGCAGAAACACGTGTCACCAGCTAACCTACTTCTACTGTACACAGATGGTGAACTGTCTCTCTGAGTTTCACTCTAAATCTTTCTTTCTATGAGCCACTCTGTCTTACACTGCCTCTGTCTTTTAGTTTCTGTCAATGTCAGTCTTACACTCTGTTTTTGTCGGTCTCACTCTAAGCCTGAATGTCTCACTTTTTCTTTATGTACACTTTCACTCTTGCTCTCTCTCACCTTACCTCTTACTCTGTCACTCACTCTCTCTGACTCACTTGTGTGTGTGTGTGTGTCTCTCACTAAAGTTTCTTCTCCTTCTCTCTTGCATATTCCACAGTATCCCTGCTCCTCTATCATCTCTTGCTGTACCTCGACACCATGACAAATGGTTTTTGAGAAGCCCTTGGTAAACCACCTACTCAGCCACTCTAAGGCATGTGGCTGCTATTTCTTCTAAGTTTTTTCCACCTGGGCAGCAGTGGCCTGTCCATGGTGTAGCGGGCTGGTTAATAGTTACTGTTGAATGCCGGAGCCATGCAGAAACAGCTCAGGAAACTACAGAATGTCCAAAACGCCACAGCCAGACTTGTCCTCGACATCCACCACTGCAGCCACATAACAGAACACCTCCAACAACTCCACTGGCTCCCAATCAACAAGAGAATCACCTTCAAGCTCCTCACACATTCCTACAAAGTTCTTCACGATGCAGGACCAGAATACCTGAACCACCGCCTCGCATTCCACATGCCCGCCAGACAACTCTGCTCCATTCAACTCCCCCTGGCCTCCGTCCCACGGATCCACAAGACCAGAACAGGAGGAAGATCATTCTCTTACCTCGCAGCCAAGACCTGAAACACCATGCCCCTCCACCTGAGGCAATCTGTGTGGTTGAACCAATTCAGGAAGGACCTCAAGACCTGGCTCTTCGACTGGACCTTTACACTGTGACAGATCAGCAGCCCCCCACCTCCCTCAGCGCCTTGAGACCCTCACGGGGGAGTAGCCATGCTATACAATCTCTTGATTGATTGAATGTTGTCCTGCAAATCTCAAAAGCTTTAGTAACTTAGTCATCCTGAGTGAGAGAGGTAATTGTAAGTGTGTACACCCAGGGGTCACTTGGCGCTCGGACAGGAGGACGTACAGAATAACCAGTTGTAAAAGAGGTTCAAGCTAACAGATTTAATGTGATTTGAGCTCCTAGAAGATGGTTAATATGATAGGCTTAAGTTCCCATGGCTAGTAAGCCAAAGGCTAGCTGAGGGGTGACCATTGAAAAAGCCCCACTGCCGACATAGGGACACTTGAAACAATGGACAACAGCAGCCGGGATCATGATGGTGGAGTCTTGGCCAAAAACCAAGAGGATAAAATACACTTGCTGGGATAAAGGGATCCATATCCGAAACTCGGTGCAGCTTGAGAATCAACCCTAGGGGAGCTTTAGATGGTACTTGCTGCTTCAATAGAGTGCCCTGGGTAGAATCCCTGCTCCGGCCCCTAGAGCCCGTAGATACCAGGGACTGGGAGGGGGAGTCCGAGATGGCACATGCTGCTTCCACGGAGTGCTCTGGGTAGAATCCCTGCTCCTGCCCCTGGAGCCTGTAGATACCAAGGACTAAGAGGGAGAGACCGAGATGGCACATGCTGCTTCCACAGAGTACTCTGCGTAGAATCCCTGCTCCTGCCCCTGGAGCCCGCAGATACCAGGGACTAAGAGGGGGAGGTCTGGATGGCGCATGCTGCTTCAACAGAGTGCTCTGGGTAGAATCCCTGCTCCCGATCCCGGAGCCCATATATTCCAGGGACTAAGAGGGGGAGCCCTACATGGCACATACTGCTTCCACTGAGTACTCCGGGTAGAATCCCTGCTCCTTCCCCTTGAGCCGATAGATACCAGGGACTAAGAGGTAGAGCCCTAGATGGCACATGCTGCTTCCATGGAGTGCTCTGGGCAGAATCCCTGCTCCCCCCTGAAGCCCGTAGATACCAGGGACTGGGAGGGGGAGTCCGAGATGGTACATGCTGCTTCCACAGAGTACTCTGGGTAGAATCCCTGCTCCCGCCCTTGGAGCTCATAGATACCAGGGAGTAAGAGGGGGACCCCCAGATGATACATGTTACTTCCATGGAGTACTCTGGGTAGAATCCCTGCGCCCGCTCCCGGAGCCCATAGATACCATGGACGAAGAGGGGGAGCCCTAGATGGCACATGCTACTTCCATGGAGTGCTCTGGGTAGAATCCCTGCTCCCACCTCTGGACCCCATATATACTCTGCCTCTCTGTCACAGAGTCTCTTTTTCTCACTATGTGTGTGTCTCCCTCTCCCTTTCTGCCTCCCTCACTAAAGTTTCTTCTCCTTCTCTTCGACATATTCCAAAGTGTCCGTGTTAGTCTCTCATTAAGTCTGTTTCCACCTTTGCAGACTTGGCCTGTCCATGGTGTAATGGGCTTGGTAAATAGTTACTGTTGAATGTTGTGCTGAAAACCTGAAAATCTTAATTAACGTAGTCATCCTTATTGAAAGGGTTAATTGTAAGTGCATGTATGCCTGGGGGTCTATTAGCACTAGGACAGGAAGAAGTACTGAATAAAGAGTTGTAAAAGAGGATCCAGCTAACAAATTTAATGTGATTTGAGCTCCTAGAAGATGGTTAATAGTGCAGGCTTAGGCTCCCAAGGCTAATAAGCCAAAGGCTAGCTGTTCACTAGCTGATGGCTGACCATTGAAAGAGCCCCACTGCCGACGTAGGGACACTAGAAATAAGGGACAATAGCAGCCGGGATCATGATGGGGGAGTCTTGGCCAAAAACCAAGGGGATAAAATACACTTGCTGGGCTAAAGGGATCCATATCCTAAACTCTGTGCAGCTTTGAAATCATCCCCAGGGGACCCTTGATGACAAATGCTTATTCCATAGAATACTTGAGGTACAATCTCTACTCCCGCCCCTGGAGCCTGCAGATCCTGTGGAATAAAAGGCCAGATCTTCCTCAACCTTCTAATTCGGTGGAAACAAGAAGGACGTACCACATTAACCCATAGACAACTGATCATCAAAGTGAGACCCATTATTTTTGACAGTGGAGACCAGGGAATGGTGCAGTTCCCATCTCTTTGGGCTATCGACTGCCCTGGCAAATGATGAACATGTCTTTCTGGTGTTGCGCTTCAAAGGATGTCTACTCATCAATATTTGATTAATGTATAACAGAGCTGGAGGTTTTATTGAAGCTAAAACAAAAAAGGCCCGATCATACACCATGATGAGATGACTGCTATTGATTTAAGAGATCTTACTAAGACTGACATTGGTTACCTGTAGTTGTCGAATACAATCCACAGTAACAAGGAAGTGCTCAGAACCCCTCCACAAGAGACAGTAACAGAGAGGTGCTCCGAACACCTCCACAGGAGACGGTAACATGGAGATGCTCTGAACACCTCCACAGGAGAAAGAAACAAGGAGGTGCTCCGAACAACCTCCACAGGAGACGGTAACAGGGAGATGCTCCGAACACCCTTAAAGGATGCGGTAACAAGGAGGTGCTCTCTACACCTTCACAGGAGATGGCTGCTTTATGTATGTCTCTGGCAAGAAAGAAAAGAGGAAAAGCAGGTCAGGACCAGTCCATGCACACCTATCCCCTCAGTGGGTGGATTAAGATGGAATGGTCCACTGTACCACAGGTGGCGTACAGCACAGAGGCTGAACTTCAGGTCATCCAGAACAATTTCCAGTGAAAGTCCCCACCTCCACCCCTGCACAGAAGCCATCTGCAGGAAATCCACGATGTTGAGGTTTTCTATATAATTTGAGAGGCAACATCGCAGGTAAATTTCACAAATTTTGTGGATGAAAGTTAGACAGAACTTAGTTGATTGTTGGACTTGAGCCTCACATCAACGCTGTTTTTCTTAAGTAAAAGATTTAAATGCTGAATAAACAGTTCAGGAGAAAATGTATTCAGCCAGTGCTTCGGGGCAGCCACTACTGTGGGGACAAGAGACCTGGGACCATGTCACTTGGAGACCCAAACGTTTATGCTGACAGCAGAGCCTGAACCTCACTCTCAGCTCCAGAGCAGAGAGACTCCTGAAGTGTCCACAGGGCGTGAACCTCACTCTCAGCTCCAGAGCAGAGAGACTCCTGAAGCATCCACAGGGCATGAACCTCACTCTGCGCTCCAGAGCAGAGAGACTCCTGAAGCGTTCACAGGGCATAAATCTCACTCTCAGCTCCAGAGACTCCTGAAGCGTCCAAAGGGCATGAACCTCTCTCTCAGCTCCAGGGAGACTCCTGAAGTGTTCACAGGGCATGAACCTCACTCTCAGCTCCAGAGACTCCTGAAGCGTCCACAGGGCATGCACCTCACTTTCAGCTCCAGAGCAGAGAGACTACTGTAGTGTCCACAGGGTGTGTGAAACTCACTCTCAGCTCCAGAGCAGAGAGACTCCTGAAGCGGCCACAGGGCATGAAATCTCAATCTCAGCTCCAGAGCAGAGAGACTCCTGAAATGTCCACAGGGCGTGAACCTCACTCAGCTCCAGAGCAGAGAGACTCCTGAAGCGTCCACAGAGCATGAACCTCACTCTCAGCTCTAGACGAGAGAGACTCCTGAAGCGTCCACAGAGCATGAACCTCACTCTCAGCTCCAGAGCAGAGAGACTCCTGAAGTGTCCACATGGCGTGAACCTCAATCCCAGTTCTGGAGCAGAGAGACTCCAGAAGCGTCCACAGAGCATGAACCTCACTCTCAGCTCCAGTGCAGAGAAACTCCTGAAGCGTCCACAGGGCATGATCCTCACTCTCAGCTCCAGAGTGGAGACTCCTGAAGTGTCCACAGGGCTAGGAGGCAGTTCCTGAGCAAGAGGGTCAGGCCCAGTTCTAGTTGGAAGGGGATAGACTCCTCAGGATAGACCTTTCACAAATAGAAAACAATCTTTTGTTCTTTTCCTTAATGAGTCACTTAGGCCTTCAGCCTCACCTTCTCAGCATACTTGTTTAACTTTCATGAGTAACATCAATGCTTTGGGCTTCTTGAGATGCCTGGGACAGGTGTGAAGTCAGTGGTGATGGCGGCTGTTATCGGGCACATGTGGACAGCCGGGGTACCTGTGACACTCCCATTAAATCACAAGAGACTACAAGCTCCCAACACAAAGGACTTCAGAGACATAAACAGCCATGTCCTAGAAATAATCTGATAGATTATTTTTCGTCCCAAGAGACTTGAGACCCTCACGGGTGAGTAGCGCGCTCTATAAACCCCTGAGTGATTGATTGATTGAAGAGAAGTAATTGAGAATGTGCACATAATCAGGATGTCTATATGTTAGTAGTAGCTTGTTTTATTCCTAACTTGTGGCGCTTTATGACAAAAAACACTACCAATGTCAAAGGTTTTGACTTTTCTGAAGTGGAAAGACTTGAGAAGTTTCAATAACACATCACAGATACACAAAGGACAGGTACAGGGCAGCAGAAGTGCAAGGTCTGATTTAACACACACACACACGCACGTATGGCAACAGTTCAAACTTTCTTTACATACCACAAAGGCAGCAGCAGGGAAGAAGACTCTAGTGGAAGAGAGAAGGTGGAGAAAGAGGAGGGTGAGATGGAGAGAGAGGAGAGTGAGATGTGGAGAGAAAGATGAAGCAGAGAGAGGGGGAAGATGGAGAAGGGTGAGGCAGAGAGAGAGGGCAGGGTGAGATGTAGAGAGGAGTATGGTCCAAAGAGAGAGGAGGGTGAGGTAGAGAGAGAAGAGGGTGAGATGTAGAGAGAGAGAAGGGTGAGATGTATAGAGGAGGGTGAGATGTGGAGAGGTATTCTGGAGCTGGGCTTGCAGAGGGTCAGTATAACCTTACATGAACTCAGCTGCATGTGCTTCTAAGCGCTAGATGCTCATACAGGACATTTCCTCTCCCCGCCTCTTGCTTCTGGTCACTGACAATGCTTGAAAGAAGTAGATGTTTGTGGTCACCTGAGGTCTGGGGCATGTAGCTTCCTCTTCCTGTCCATGTGCAGCACTCTGCAGACACTGAACCTCCTGAAGCAGTACAAGTGCCTGGTTTTATGATAGGCTCCCCAGCTGTGGATCCAGCCAGGATTCACCAATGGAAGATGAGGATAGATACACAGCGCTGCACTTCAAGCGAAGGAAGACACCTAGGGACAAAGGAAAGCATTCGCTGTGAGACTGAAGGAGCCTGAGACATTGCACGTTATTGGATTAATTAAAAGATGTTTGTCTCCATGCTGCTTCAAGGAAAGATTCAGGGCAAGGTATTTAATTTCCAGTGTGCTTGAAAGTTTCCTGAAAGTCAAGTGAGCATTCAGACAGGATATGAGTGTTCCCAAGCTAATACCTATGGTTTTTGATGCAAAGCCCTAGCGTCTAACATTTGTAGACAGAGCTTTGTGCCAAAAAATTACACCTCCTCAAGGCATGGAAAGCGTCAGAGAAATGTTTTATTTCTCCAACATTTCAAACTTTCCATGTGTGCTCAGTGCCAAAATGGAGCTGGTGGACGCAGGCGAGGACCAAAGGCACTCTGGTTTGGGGACCAGGGCGAATTTTTCATCAACTGAATGTGACTCAGAAGATTATAGGCAGAGGTAAAAAAGGAAGAAAGTTGGAGGAAGAGAAAGAAGAAAAATTATTACCGAAGGAAGAAAGCAGGGATAAGAAAACTGCATAAGTGAGATAAAGGGGCAGGAAGAGCATGATGGTGGATGAAAGAGGCATGAAGTGGAATCAAGACTAGACAGCTTTGGTATTTTCCAAACCTTAGATTCGGCCGAGATGCAGCTGGCTTCTGAAAAAATACTTTGGGCCTCAGAACATATTCTTTTACAAATTAAAAACTGTATTTGCTCATTGTACAACTCACATGCAAAGTTTGACACGTTTTAAAGTATGTCTGGGCTTAGTGTATGATACTGAATGGGTAACCTTTCACTACCCAACCTATGCTAGACATCACACACACCTTTCGCCTATACTGACGTATACTAGACATCGCACACACATTTGCACTATAGCAATGTATGCTATATAGTGACATATGTTAGACATCACACACACCTTTGCACTCTTGTGATGTATGCTAGATGTCACACACCTTTGCACTATAGTGATGTATGTTAAACACCACACACACCTTTGCACTATAGAGACGTGTGCTAGACATCACACACACATTTGCTCTATAGTGAAGTATGCTAGACATCACACACACCTTTACATTATAGTGACATATGCTAGACATCACACACAACGTTGCACTATAGTGACATATGCTCGACATTACACACACCTTTCCACTATAGTGATGTGTGCTAGACATCGCACACAACTTTGCACTATGCTGCAAAGTTGTGTGCATGGTGTTAGGCAGCCTGAAAGAGCACCAGCGCTGGGAGGAGAGCAGCACAATCTTTTAGTAAATTTAGTGCCACCCTGCTCTCTCCTAGCAGAACGCAGCACTGAAATCTTGTTATAAAATAAACCATCTAGTGTTCTCTTGGCCTCATAGGAGTTCTTAAGGTTTAATAGTTTGACAATTTGATAATTGGCTGTGTTCGGCTTAAGCATCATAGAGGGTCTCTGTAGAGAGGTCACAGTGTGGAGATAAGTAACCAGTGTTCAAGGAGTAGTCGTTGTGAGACACCAGCAGACACCACATCCTACAACTGTAGTGAATGCTGTAGCATGAACGTAAGTCATCCATAGTGGGTAGGCCTGGGCGGTGAACTTCGCTCTGTTCGCGGAGTTTGCGGAGTTTTCTGCACTCTGCACTCCGCGGAGCTCGAGGAGTGCAGAAAACTCCGCTTCGCGATGTGCAGCAGGGTTTTTTCCCCGCTCGCGATCGCGAACGGTAAGTTCGCGATCGCGAACGGTAAGTTTGCGAGCGCGAGCTGCCGCTCGGGTAGAATTTCTACCCGAGCAGCAGGAATACCAGCACAAACTGCAGTTCGCACTGCACTCCGCTACTCGCGGAACTTCGCGGAGTTTCTTGTAACTTCGCGAAGTTTCGCGTGGCGAAACTCCGCGAGCTACGCCCAGGGTTAATAGTGGGCCATGAACAGGGCCACCCGCAGAACCAAACTCTGCCTCATCTTCCTCCTTGGAATTATAAACCTGTCACACTAGATACATAATCTGCAAACTGTTGCAAAAGTTTCAGATTTAAAAGACAACAATTTGCTTAAAGGTTGTTACTGTCACTGCACATGGGGTGAAATCCCACCTGACAACTTACAAAAGTTAACTGCTCACCTTTCAGAAGCTACCAAAGGTGTATTAATGCATTTATGTAGACAGTTCAAACATTCCCAATTAATGGACTAAGTAGATTATATCTCTATTTAATGTCTAAAGTTATGGATTCTAAAGTGTTTCTTTGTGAAACACTGCCTTAATGATTGTGCAATCTACTGTGTATGATCCACAGATAAACTACTTCCACACGACCTATAGTGTGAATGGATGTAGGTAAATACAAAACTGGAGGTAACTTTAGAACACAGCAGGTCTGA
This sequence comes from Calotriton arnoldi, assembly GCA_963921515.1. NCBI lineage: Eukaryota > Metazoa > Chordata > Amphibia > Caudata > Salamandridae > Calotriton > Calotriton arnoldi. Next base: position 185,746 of record CAWUFW010017187.1, on the reverse strand, counting down.
GCTGAATAAATGTGGCACACCTTTTATTACAAAGAACGTTTTACATGTTGGCTTTGTTTCCGTTGAATGCAACATTGAACATTGAATATGTTTTACTCAATTTATTTTACTCTGGGAAGTAGAAAGGATAGTGTTAATAAAAGGTCACTGCTGTGCTTCTGTCCTCAACAATATCATGAATTGTTGACTAAAATCAAATCAATTGAATTTGTTGTTTTTAAACAAATCAATGCATTTGCAAAAACACAGGATTCCAACTGTTGAATTGATGTATGTTGAAATATTAAAATAGTGAGATATTATTATTGAATGTTATTCATAATTTGCCTTTAATCTATAAAATGACCCATCATTTTCTTTCCCTTACTGCATTATTTGCTGCATAAGTTGTATGTGGTGCTGCATAATGTGGTGTAAATAAACCAAAGGCAACTCTTTTTATTAAAGTGAACTGAGTTCTAAAAATATATGTAGGCCCAAACAAATGATAAAGATGGGGTGTCACTTAAATATATATATTTATTAGTGATTAGATTGAAATATTTTAGAAAATTACACAAGACGTACAAAGAAGAAGATAATAATTATTCTAAACAATAACACCTGCATGTCGTGCATATCTACAATCACACTGTGTACATCCACCCAGAAAAAGCAAGGTATAAAAGGAAATGGCATAAATATTACACATAATATTTTTGTCTAAATCTCATATTTCATGACACAATGTATAATAGGTGATATTGTGGCTAAATGATAATAATCTTCAATTATCTACGTACTTTTCGTCGCAAATACGCCTTCTTCAGGAAAGCCACCATTCAATGATTGACCAGTATCTGTAAATATATATCAAAGGTTATATCTACCCAGACATAAAAAAAATCGCAGATAGGTAAGAACAGATTACCACACAATTTGAGTCCATCCGCTGACACCCTTCACACATTTATTCCTCCTTTGTTGCATAATTCCCGATGCCCAGGTCATGACCCTGGTGTCAGACAGGACTAGTTGAACCTTGAGAACACTGATTTCTACACTCTACCATAGGTGTACCCATGACTGACTAAAGATCATTACAATCCAAATGGTCTATTATGTAGCTTTAGAGCCCACTGCCGAGGGCTATACTGATTGTTAAAGGCCCTGAACACGAGTAATCGGCCTGAACCATGGATCTCCAACATTGCAATGTTCTAAATCTGATTATTTACACAGCTATCATCTTCTTATAGGAATTATAAAATGTGACATTTTGGGGTCGATTCCAATGTCGCCAAAAGTGCCTTCCCAGTGCTATTCGTAGGCTTACCTTACATCCGACTCGTATCCGGAGCTTTTTCCTACAAACTAGCAAGTACGATGCATATAACAGGAAAATCTCCAACCGAATCGTCCGCTCCGATTTGTGCACTATGTCAGTAGCGAACAGGCTCAGGAAACACGGAAAGCGAGTCATACGGAGGCGCAACCTAAGCAATTTCCGGATACGCAAGTACGATGCGTCCCCAATACGCGTCGCACAGGGCGCCGGCTCCAGCACGTCACAGCATCCGGACGAGGCGTATGAATGAAAGCTCCGAGTGGCGCCAGAACACGATCAACGGGGACGAGACGGAGCAGCCATGTATCCAATCGCGCATGTCTTCCCTATACTGTATGCCCATCGTCACCGACGCGCACGACGCAGAAGGTAAGTTAGACACCTACCACACACCAAAATGTCATGAGTACACGAAAGGAAACACCACCATAGGGGGGTGGATGCCTATCACTCCCAGTATTGTCCACCCCATAGGGGGGTGGATGCCTATCACTCCCAGTATTGTCCACCCCATAGGGGGCTGGATGCCTATCACTCACAGCATATCTATCACTCACAGTATTGTCCACCCCATAGGGGGGTGGATGCCTATCACTCACAGTATTGTCCACCCCATAGGGGGTGGATGCCTATCACTCACAGTAATGTCCACCCCATAGGGGGGTGGATGCCTATCACTCCCAGTATTGTCCACCCCATAGGGGGTGGATGCCTATCACTCACAGTAATGTCCACCCCATAGGGGGGTGGATGCCTATCAGAATGACCATCCCCACTCATAGGGGGCAGGATGCCCATCAACACCAGGATACACACACATAGGGACACTAAGCAAACCACCCCCTCTACCATCTTTACAACATTGCATGTTTGTATGTGACAAATGCTCACAACACAGATTGTGGCAGTGGATATACAATGTGACTCACAACACATGTGTGCCCAAAATGTAATGTGTGTCACCAATATCCTGCTGCAACTGATCACTGTGGTAATGGGGTCCAAACCCCCATCACCACAGTGACCAAAAAGCTGATTGTGTGCATCAGAATTCCTGCATCTACTGATCATTGTGGTAATGGGGTCTAAACCCCCCATCACCACAGTGACCAAAAGCTGATTGTGTGCATCAGAATTCCTGCATCTACTGATCATTGTGGTAATTGGGTCTAAACCCCCATCACTACAGTGACCAAAAGGTGATTGTGGGGTACACCAATCCAGCATCAAATGATCATTGTGGTAATGGGACATAAACCCCCCATCCCCACAGTGACCAAAAGGTCATTGCGTACATGAAAATAGCAGCATCTTCAAAACAGCATGCATGAGTCCGTGTCCAAATTGCACAAGCAATGTTGTGGCAATGTAGTGGGTGTGTCACATACAAACATAGATTTGGTTTGGCAAATATTGCCGTGTATCACAAGAACACCCTCTGCCATGTGCAGACAAGCAATGGCCATGACCCTTGACAATGACTCCAGTGAACAGTTAGACAATGTGCAAAGTGAGCACCATGAGGAATACACACATATCAACACCAACAGACACACACACTAAGGAATCCTGTGGAGACTGTAGATGTTAGGTGAACAAGTCCCATACCATGTCAGCAATGGGAGATACCAAACATGATGAATGTGCAGGCTGATGAGCCAGGAGACACAGGGACACTAGGGTAAAACCTCCCAAAACATACTGCCAATGGCCGGGAAAAGACATAACAGTGCAGTGGTGCCGTAGCACAAACACAGACACCATTACAATAGCAAGTTCATGATACACATCATCAACATCATGTACATAATATGCAACACTACTGGATAACAAAAATGGCTTTATTCAGCAATAAAATATATATAAACGTTCACGCCATGAAGCAAAAAGGCCAATGGCCAGTCCATCAAAGAGTCCAACCAGGGTAACATGTGAAAACTTGTCATCCATTTATTGCCTGCACTGCTATGGACCAGGGACATCTCACCCCTTGGAGGGGCACACATAGTGGCAGGCCAGGCACCGCAGGGACAGGATCAGGGGACAGGAGAATGGGGCAGGGGAGGTGAGGTGGGTGCAGGAGTGACGCCAGCAACTGCAGTGGAGGGGTCTGACACAGTGGGCGCCATCACCACTGCTGGGCACAAATCAGATGTGGGGTTTACCTGCACCACTGCAGTGTGCGGGACAGATGTGGTGGACGGGCTCTCAACTGCAGTGCCCAAATCAGACGGGTGGGATGTTCCTCCTACTGCAGTGCCAACATCAAGAGGAGTGAAATGGGGTTCAGATGAGATGGGCAGGACAGAGGGGGGAGACACGGTTTCTACACCAGTGGCAGGAACAGGCTGAGCATGTGAGGCGGGGGTGGAAGTGCATGTGGAAGGGGAGGAGGGCCTAAGCATCCTGGGTATGCGGTATGGGTGTGTGGGTGAACCTGGTGCAGGGAATGGCCGTAGGACCTGTGTATTGGCATCCGGGGGCTGCAGGATGGAGAGTGTGAGGTGGAAGCCTGTGCTTTTGGTGGTGTCTTACCCTTCCTGGTCCGGGGAGACTTGCGGGTGGGGGCCTCAGTGTCCATGCGCCTGGGGGAGGGTGTCCGTTTTGCAGGGGAACTCCCCTCTGTGCGTGGTGACTTCCTCTTCCCCTTGTAAGTTGGAGCAGATGGTTCTGTGGGGAAGAGCCCAAGGTCACAGAGGAAGTGGGGGCAGTAGGTGAGGCAAGGGAAGGTGTTTTGGAGGGAGAGTCATCTGAGGAATGCGGAGTGCTTGTGGATGCCTGTATGTGTGTATGTGACCCATCCCCTGTGTGTGTGCCATCAGTCCCCGGAGTGTGCGTGCTTGTGGATCTAGACTTTGGCTTGCATGTCTGTGTGCTGCCATTGCCTGATGTGGTGCATGCATGTGCGTGTGTGTGTGTCTGTTGGACAGGCAGGGGAGTGGTGACTGTGGATGTGGCAGAGGTAGCAGGGGTGAGGGCCTGTTGGAGGAGGGACACTGCTGCCGTCTGTGTGGAGGCCATGGCCTGAATGGTCCGATGTAGGGCAGACATTTTTGATGAGATGCCCTCCATGAAGGACACCAGTTGTGTCAACAGACTGGTGTGGGAATGGAGGACACTCAGCATCGCTGTCTGACCTAGATGGAGCTGCTTCAGTAAGTCCACAGACTCCACACTCAGGGCACCAGTGGAGACAGGGGCAGGTGGTGCAGTGCCTGGCACGAAGGAGACATGCTCCCTTACACGGGAGCCTCCACGGACATCTGGAATGGGAGCAGAAGGGAGGGTGGAGATGGTGGTGGTGGCGGGGCCAGACCTGCTAGGTGTTGTCTGGGGGCTGCTGGCACCCGCCTCCACAAGGGAGTCATCACTGAAGCTGGCGTGTTCCTCATCTGAGGTGGACGTAGCCGAGGTCTCCTCAGTGTGGCCCCCCTCACCCTCCGTTTCACTGGGTCCCACCAAATCCTCCGCAGCGGACCCTGTCTGGTGCTCTGGCTCCTCATGGTCCGTGGAGCTGTCTCCTCCAGTGTCCGTAGATGTAACTGCAAATCAACAGGGTAAACAGAGAAACATCAGTCACCTGTATAGACATCACACATCACAGTCAGAACAGCACATGACAGCGCACGTATGTGCATCATTTGCAGTAAATACTCTTAAGTGCAGACACATATTTGTAAAACACACATGTCAGTCTGCCAGCAAACCATGCCCCTCATATTCTACATGTCCATGGAGACATCAGTCTGGTGCATTTAGCCAGACACTACTCATTTGTGCACACATGCACCACATAGACAGTTGCCTGAACTGCAGGATTTGTGATGGAAATGTGTCAGTAGACACATATACCATCTCCTGCCACTGAGTTTGTACATGTGTCAAGTAAAGGGATGGCCAAAGTAATTCTCAGTAATATGGATATGCTTCCTTCACCACACACCATGATGTGCTCATGTCTTGCTGGATGATGTCACAATTGAGTGCATGCAGGACAACTTCCATCACTGCAGGATACACTATAGCAAAATAAACAACATGCTACAGGGCAGTCTGGGTAATCAGTCATTGCTGCCTTCTGTCACTGGGGCAGTGCATCACAGAACCAACAGTCTGCACTGTATCTCAATCATGTAGTTGTGGGGAATATAAGCCCTGCATCTGTCAAGTGCACATGTTGCCCCACTGCTACCCACATGTTAAGGCAAATGATGATCCCACGTCCAACATATGCCACAGTAGAGTGACAGCAAGCACAAGTCTGGCAACATGATCACATCACAGTTTGATGACAATGAAGTATAGCTGCCTGCACTTAAATTTTGGATACACCATCAGGCACAGTCAAGTGATTACACACCGATGTTTGACCCCATCATGAAGATCCAACAGCCACATGTCAGCTGTCTGACCACCCAAAAATAATTGACACCCCAGGAGTCTAAAAAGCTCGCCCACTCCACAATGAGACAGAGGCTAACACCTGATTGCACATTGCACAATGCATTCAATTTACTTTGACACACATGATTAGGAGAACTGAGTGTACACCATGTCCGGAGTAGACATACCTGACCTGGTCCATGTGCAACATGGGATTAGCCCGAACAGTAGGCATGTGTCCATGCATGTGTGACACACATGATGGACATACTTCAGAGATCATAACATTGTCATACATGCTGCATGTGTGTGTGGGAAACACCCCAGACACATATGGCGAGGCAGAGCATCAACTAGGACACGTATGTATGGCCCACACAGAGTGCATGTCACATAACTGTCAATGTGCAGATACATGTCAATAAATTCCACACTCATGAAGGCTAATACATACTGCCGGTAGCAGATGCGGTCCCCCACATCAACCTTGGACAACAGCAGGCCCCCCCGTGAGACATGTCACTGATTGAAAGGGACACACCTGTGTATCAGATGAGGAAGGGCCATTACAGAAATAATGGACATGATTCTAGTTCAAGCAGACAGACAAACTGTGGTAGCGTAATCAGGCTGAAGGAATGCTAAGATCATGTTAGACACAGTTCACAGACAAGACATGCACTTACCCCCTCCTTGCTGCTGTCTGGCCTTTAACAGCCCATCCAGGTCAGGGAAGACCACTGGCAGAATCCGGCGCATGTGGGGGGTCAGGGTCCGGTGTCCGCCCCTACTGCGAGGAGGCGACAGCTTCAGCAGGACTCTAGCAATGCATCTGCTCCAGCCACGTAGGTCCTGCCACCTCTTCTGGCAGCTTCGGATGCGACGCCTGTGGACCCCCACAGATCGAACTGCCCTGGCAATGGTCAGCCAGATCTCCTGTTTCTGATGGGCATCAACCTGTGAGGATGACAAAGTTAAAGGGCCATTAACACACATACAACATGTTTGTGCATCACACAGTTGGATAAACATGTGCTTTTCACAAGGGCATCTGATGTACACAGGTAGTGCAACTGTGTGGATGGACACTTGTCCTGCATCACCAACATGGAAACATTGCCTGGGTAGTATGACCGTCTCTAAATGCAATCTCACAGCACAGTACCTGTTCAGTGCAGGTACCTGCACACTTTGGGTGTGACAACTACTGAGTGAACATGCTAGCCAATGCTTCACACAATGCCATTAGTGCTAGTCAGACAAGATGCACAATGAGAGAGGATGTGGACTGCACACTCACCTGCTCCCCTGGTTTCCCATACAGCTTGCTGTACTGCGGTAGGAGGCTGTCCAGCAGGGCCTGGTTTTCCTCCTCTGTGAAGGCTGGGGCCCTCTCCACAGTACGTGCCATCCTTGGAACCAGAGGATACAGAGACAGCAGCAGTGGTAGCAGAGATGTCTATATGGAGCATTCAGTGCAGGCAAGTGAGCTCTCAGGGCAAGACACAGCCTTATATTTGTGCTGCAGAGGCAAAATTGGTCCCATGCGTACAAAGCGATAGGTCTGACTCATTCGCATCCTATGAATTAGTCCAATCCATGAGATAGGACGCATCGGACACGCCTACCGTAACTTTCAAAACACCTGCATCATGACAGTTTAGATTTTGATACATTTGTTCTAAAAGTAAACCAAATCGTACCGTACGCGAATCGCGCACGATGCAAAATGCGCGTCTGTCACCATGACGACCAACAGGCAACCAGTGCGTCCGGCTCGGTCAGGATGTGGCAGACGCGTGTATTGAAAACTCACCCGCGTCGAACAGCATTGAATCAAGCATGCAATCTGTCAGTCCGGCTCGGTCAGGAGGTGGCAGACGCATGTATTGAAAACTCACCCGCATCGAACAGCATTGAATCAAGCATGCAATATGTCAGTCTGGCTCGGTCAGGATGTGGCAGACGCGTGTATTGAAAACTCACCCACGTCGAACAGCATTGAATCAAGCATGCAATCTGTCAGTTCGGCTCTGTCAGGAGGTGGCAGACGCGTGTATTGAAAACTCACCTGCGTCGAACAGCATTGAATCAAGCATGCAATCTGTCAGTCTGGCTCGGTCAGGAGGTGGCAGACGCGTGCATGCAATGCCCACTCATCAACTCAGACAATGTATGTATGAATAATGGCATGCTGTATGCCCTGTGTGGATGGAGTTCTGCACATGTCAAATGGGACAGACACAATAGACAAGACTACTCACATTATGATCCTAGCTTACAGTGCAACTATAGCAGTGTTTGTGAGGGACATGACTAGTGTGAGTGACCACTTCTCAGATCATCCTCCTATGCTTGGCCACTTTCCCAGGGGATCATTGTGTTGTGTAGGTCATACATCACATCATGACAATGTCCAGACCATGACAGTGATGCGCATGGTGACAAACTGTCTGTATGTAGTGTTGTTGCTAGGTTGTAATACCTTGTCCATGTCTGTGTACATTCAATGCATGTGCTATTTGACCGAAGAATCTATGGCTGATACTTAATTGTGTGTGTGTTGTGCATGTTACAATTGATCACATGGAGAGTGTCAGAGAACAATGAGTAGTCACAGTACTACACTGGATTATTTGGTAATACATGACATAATTGTGTGTATGTTCATGCTCACATTGCTGTAATTTCTGGATTAGGTCAACCTCAGACATCTGACTTCACTGTGTCATCATTGTAAGTGCCACGCAATCTGTTGATACTGTATTACTTGAAGTTTAATTCAAATAGTAATATGTGTACATACTTTGTCATGTGTTCCTCAGGGCACCAAATGTCCACAGACCCTTCCCGGATCTTGAAACCATGGTGGAGCGTGAGTGCATGAGGAAATACAGGTTCACAAGGGCATAAATTTCGGAATTGACAGTCCAGTTGTCACCACACTTGCTACCTGGACGCACATATCCCTTTGCCCTGACCCCCAAGGTGAAGGTGATGGCGGCACTACATTTTTTTGCCACAGGTTCGTTCCAGTTTACTGTGTCTGATGCTGGTGGGATGTCCCAGACGATATTCAGTCGAGTGCTCCGGGATGTGTGTGAGGCCATGTTGAGGTTCCTCGACCTGTACATACATTTTCCCACACCGCCACAGTTCTGTGCCATTAAGGATGCCTTTTATGCCCTGGGACACATGCAACATGTGATTGGATCGATTGATGGGACACATGTGGGTTTGGTTGCACCACGAGCCCATGAACAGGTTTACAGGAATCGTAAACACTTTCATTCAATCAATGCCCTTGTGGTATGTCTGGCGGACCAGATCATCTCCCATGTATGTGTGCGTTTCCCAGGATCTGCACACGACGCATACATAATGAGGATGAGTCGGATCCCCCAGCTGATGTACCAGTTCATGAATGAGCGTGCCTGGCTTGTCGGTGAGTCAAGTTGTCAGTGTCAGTTGTGTGATCATTGTCTGTCATGTTGTACCCTGTTGTTGCTCAACTGATCCTTCATATTTGATCATTTTAGGAGACTCTTGATACCCAAACATGCCCTGGTTGCTGACACCACTCAGGAACCCGGTCATACCTGCTGATATCCGTTACAACGGGGCACATGGGCGGACCAGGCGTGTGATTGAGTGCACATTTGGGCTGCTGAAGACCAGATTCCGCTGCCTTGACCGGACAGGAGGTGCCCTTCAATATTCCCCAGAGAAGGTGTGTAAAATCATCATAGTGTGCTGCATGCTTTACAACAAGGCTGTGAGGAATAAGCTACCGCTCATTCAAGATGACAGGGACCAACATCCTCCTTCATGGGAGGATCCAGGCCTGGGGAACGTTGCCAGTGAGGAAGAGGAGGAAGAGGAGGTGGATGTCAGGAGACAGCTCATTGACAACTTCTTTACTTGAGTGTAAGTATGCATATATGTCTGATGATGCCTTTCGTAAGCGTGATGGGTGTATGTAGGACAATATGTTGTGATATGTGCGTGGGTCAGCTAATTTACAGGGTCATTGCCGTTTTACAGTGTATGTTAAGTTATGATGGTCTCCACAACATTGTTGAAATCACTCCTAGCAATTGGTCAGAATTTACAATGGACAATAGTTAGTCAATATTTGGATATGTCATCATGGCAAGTTGAATTTAAGACTGTACTATGTCTCTCCTTCACAGGCTCCTTTGGCTGTTGTATGGGTACACACAACGCTGTTCCATGATGGATTTTCAATTTGGACCAGTACTCTCTGACAGCCAATCTATTTGGTCAGATTTGTCTTTTCTTTGGTTTATTTGGATACTTGGAACTGTAATCAGTTTGCTTTTGTGTTGAGCAGAGCTTCTGCCTGTGTAATAAACCTGTTACACACATTGATGTTTGCCTTCTCCGTAGCAAAAACATGCTACAACCGTTCATATCAGGTTTTTCTGCCATGGTGTTCATTTCATTAGACAATGGTCTTTGTGCGGTTCAATGGTTTTAATTTGACAACAGTGTGTGCAATGTTTAATGTTGCATGTGCTATGTGTGTTGTGCTGACCTTGCGTGGCTATCTCTTGTGTATGTCTCATGTGACATTTCTTCATGAGGCGGTAGATGAATAGTAAGCTGGTCACTAGGATCATGCTGTATTATGCTAAAGTTACCGGAGCCAAGCTGACATAATAGCTTTGTGTGTGACATTTTAGCACACATTATTTCTGTGATTGTTGTGCAAGATGCCTTTGAGTCCACATGAGATCATTTTGGTACTGTTGAAGCGCTGCACCACAAGGTTGAAAAACAGGACTCTTTGTATTGTTAGAACTAGTCATCACGGATAGTTTCGCCATGAACTGCTACACTTTGTTACACATAAGTGGAATACTTGCATTACATTGACGCACAGGGCAATAATCTACACAGATGGAAGATCTACATATACGCACCAGCTGTGACCAGTATTCCTACTGTCTGAGGTGAGCGGTTGACCCATATTGCCACAGAGTTGTTCAATGGTTTGTAGAATATGTCACCATCACAGGGAGGGTGGTGCTTTCCACACTGAGGTTGTGAACACATTTCACCTGTACTATTATGTTTTATTATGGAATTGTATGTTGTTTGAGAATCATGTTTACTGCTTCTGGGGCTTGCTCGTATGCTGCATTGTAGGACAACAGTCAGAGATTGTTTTTTCCCAAACGTGAATTATAGAACATTACACACACTCTGATTCATGATTTGGTGGACAAGCATGGGTGAGTGAGCGTGAATGTGTGCATTGCTACCTTGCTTCGGAGATGTTGTTGGTGCTTGCTACTGGGTGGTAGAATCATTGGGTGTCTTCCGCATATATTTTGTTGAGATGATGAGACACCAGAGGTAGTGAGTCATTGGATTGTGTGTTCTGATGTGCAACTAATGTCCAGCCATCCTCCAACAACGGCCTATTTTGCCGTGCATACTTCTGTATGAGAAGAATCACTACCACAGAACTCATGCACCTCAGTGTGAGACAGTGCCAGGTGATACAGATCAGGAGCTAATAAGTGGGTACAGTGTACAATTCACAGATGACACAGGGATTGTGTGAATATGAATTTATTAATGTGCATGTGAAAAAATCTAACAGGCAAAGGTGATTGCATTCCCAAATTTATTATCCACAGTTCATAGAGGAGTTGGAAGTGTTGTCAGATGAAAATCCTTCTGAGCGAAATCCACAGTCCATTTGGCATTTAGTCCAACTTACATGCTCCATCCCATGTGGGAGAGTCCAGGGACTGTCAACAAAGTGAATGATTTGCACACAATGGAGGATATCCAGAGCATTTATTTGGTTCCGGGGGGGATGCATGTCCATCAGTCTCTCACTTGCCATCCTTCCTTGGACGGCCCCTCCTCTTCTTTGTTGGGGGGGACCCTCAGTATCAGGCTGCTGCAGCGGAGGGGACTCTACGCCAGACTCCTCATCCCTCCCTGTGGCAGTTGCCGATGTTGAGGCAACAGGTGTGGAGTGCACAATGTTGGTGGTTATCTGGCGTAGGCATGTAAGTATGTCCCTATGCACCGCAGTGAGATTGTCTATTTTCGACCAGTTGGACTCCATACGGTCCATGTGTTGGTCCATACGGTCTATGTGTTGAACCACACGGTCCATATGGTTGTCCATCCGGTCGAAATGTGCAGCCTGCTGATGTTTTATGTCCCTGAGGATCCCGACAACCTGGCCAAAGTCTCTGGTGCATTCGCGATATACATCGAAAAAGCATTGTAACTCGGGGTCAGCTTGTTGTCCGACACCAGCTGTGGGACGTGTCCTCCCACCACGCACCCTCACACCACTCCTTTCCCTACCCGCACGGACATTGCCTGGCGTAGCACGCACTGACAGCTCCTGTCCTCCTTCATTGTTGACAGGGCTGGTATTTCCTGCCAAATCCAGATTGGGCTGTCTTGCTGTGCTCCCAGGGTTTTGTTCTCTGGGTGTGTCCGTCGGGATCCGGGGCGTCTGGATGTTAATGGACGTTGCAGGAGTGGTCGCTGGGGCTGCTGATCGTAATGGTGCCGCATGCTGACCCACACCGGAGGTTCCAGGTTGGTTCCCATCGCCCGAGGAGGTGTGAGAGTCATCCACACTGGAGGTCTCAGTGTCCGATGTTGTGCTGGAGCTGCTGGTGGACTCTGAATCTTCTCCAGATGATGCCCTCTGTTCTGGAGTGCCTGTGGGTAGTAGAGAGACACAATGTTAGTTGTGTATTTTCAGATGTTATGTTGTCATGCACAGCGAAATGTGAAGATGTTGTGGATAATGTTGCGTTTCCTTCTTATTTCTACTCATCAATCGTCACAGACACTGAGATATTTTGTAATCGATAACAACAACAAATAAATCTGGTGGTCTATTAAAAGGAGCCGATACTGAATCATAAATTAACACAACAGTGCCAGCACCCTAGATACCAAAATACATGAAATCAAATAAATGACCTTGTCGGATTTCCATCAACTACCAAGAGTGGTCAGTGTCATCATTTGGATACCCTTCCTTCCTACCACTACTCTTCTAAATCACAGAAGAGGATCATGTGGATCGGATTTTGGCCAAGTCACAAAAATCACAAAAGGAGGAAGTAAAGATAGAACAAGTGAGACCATATGTTCATTGAGTAACCGGCCTCACGCCAGTATCTTCATTTATTTAGGGTGATGAAAAACTAAGTGCAGTGCATGTGAGTGAAATTAAAAAGGAATTGGAATAGAGAAAAAAACTTTTTAATACAAATATCTCTTCCACTCCTACTCTAAAAATAGTGCAAAAGCAGCTTTGAACACATAGGCCACTTGCAGTGTGGTCAACTAGTTTCAGCCTAATGGGCCAATTGCCCAGGCTTTCTTCAGGACCTAAACAATACCTACTTTCGCTACTGCATTCCCAATTGGGTCATAAAACATTTAACATTTATGTGTATAAAGTTGGCATAAAATACGACCTTCTACATGGTCATTCTTCCGTACAAACGGAGAATTCTTCACACCTGTAACACATAAACACATAAAAACAATTGTGAAATAATAAGACAATAACACGAGCTCCCTTGCATTAATTCGTCTGCATGGATGACTTCATTGGTTACTTCATATACCAATAAGTCAAGTTACACCGCTTGATCATTTTTAAATAATTATCGGTGCACTCACCTTTCGTGTGTAAAGTCAAAACCTCACCTCACCCGGTAAATACTCAGGTATGGGAGACCCCGCCCTGAAAATAGAGGAAAGGCACTTTTAAGGGGTTTCATTCATCTATCCCTTATTTAGTATACTTTAATTTACACTTCCCAGTTCAGGAACGAACGTTTCTTCTAAAAAGGGGACACCTACACTAACAATTTCAAAATTAAAAACTAAAGGTTCAGAACCACCTTCGCCTGACTTTTATCAACTATCTGAGTGGTACCTCTTTGCAAAAATTGTCCAAAAATGTCAATAAATGCTACTAGTTGTCTCTCTTGTTCCTAAATTAGCGCACCAATACATATATGGCACCTGGAACCAATCAGGCTATCTCAGTTCATGAGCTCAAAAACTCATCTTTCACACACGAACATTCTACGTATGTATATACATCTGCTCTGTACCCAGTGAGGGAAACGCATGATGTACTGAACGTACTCACAAACAGGTGAAGATATCTACTACATATGTGTGTGTATGCATCTGCTCTATACCCAGTAAGGAAAACGCTTGATGTACTAAACGTATTCACAAATAGGTAAGGATATCGATCTTTTGCTACGACTGCAAATGCGATAAAAATGACCACAACACCAGTCTCGTGGTTCTAAAAAGCATATGTTAATAATATATAATGTTTTCATGAACGCTGTATGATACACTCACGCAATAGCGACGCGGGAGAATCTAAAATCCTACCTCTCCGTCGGTGCCTCGAGCTCTCCTGAGTCAATGGGAGGTGCGTCAGTGCTTCTCAATCCTGACTATGTACGTTACGCAGGACTGCCGGTAATTGGGATTGGCGTCACTCTGAACTACAGAATGATGTCATGAAAACCGGAAACTGTAGTTCTTTGTTAAAAATTAAGAATTAGCGTCAGTGCTTCTCAATCCTGACTATAACGTTACGCAGGACTGCCGGCAATTAGAAATGGCGTCACTCTGAACTACAGAATGACGTCATGATAACCGGAACCTGTAGTTCTTTGTTAAAAAATAAGGAAAATTAAGGAAATTTAAATTCATATCGTTACCATCCTGTCGTATACACATTTATTATGTCCAAATATATGACAGGACGCAACAGCTCCTTAATAAGTATATATAAGATAAGAATATGTACAAAAATCACAAGTACAATCCTTCTTTTAACTCCATGATATCATTACAGATAGAGTCTCTAATATTCTTTCATTGTCTGAAATCCAAACGGTTTATTCAGAAGGATACATCTACATGTCTTGACATATCCAGCACACTGCTAATCAATCTAAATGGTATGGATACATCACAATAAACGTTCAAAACTGCTACAGAACCGAATGTAAAATCTATATGATTGATGGTTTCGACTGCCCTACTCTTGTCTGAACTAGAATGTTATAAGGCAGTCCAAGGTATACCATCATTCAGGCCTTTGGTATCACTATGTAGTTTAAACACCCACTTCTGTTCCTTGTTAAAGAGAAATCTGGCTTTGTCAGAAACGTGAGATGGTATATATGGTTTTTCCAAGACTGTCCATGTAAATTCATCTGCCTTATGATCAAACTCAGCAAAATGCTTCGTTAGTTTAGTGTTAGTTTTTCTACATCTAAATGTGCTTTTATGTTCTAGCATTCTAAGCTTCACTTTGCGAGTTGTCATCCCCACATATTGATATTTACAGGGGCACTGTATCAAATAAATCAAATTGTCGCTGTTACAATTAGAGAAAGTATTTTGCACCCAAGGTCTCTGAGTCCCAATATCAACTGTTTTTGAATTTTTTGTTTGTGGGCAAATCGCACAGGCTCCGCAAGGGAAATGGCCCTGAACTGCCGGTAAATCCCAGAGTGTGCCTACTTTCTTTGACCCATGCTCCTTCGGTCGTGTGTGCACCAATTTGTCACGGAGATTATACCCTCTCTTAAAGGCGAACAAAGGCAGTGGTATTTTGTCTTGACAACTATTCAACAATCGCCAATTTTTGCGAATACTCTTCTGGATGCCATTAGTTAATGTGCTGAAAGTATTTACAAAAGTCAGGCGTCCCAAAGGCAGTTCAGGGCCATTTCCCTTGCAGAGCCTGTGCGATTTGCCCACAAACAAAAAATTCAAAAACAGTTGATATTGGGACTCAGAGACCTTGGGTGCAAAATACTTTCTCTAATTGTAACAGCGACAATTTGATTTATTTGATACAGTGCCCCTGTAAATATCAATATGTGGGGATGACAACTCGCAAAGTGAAGCTTAGAATGCTAGAACATAAAAGCACATTTAGATGTAGAAAAACTAACACTAAACTAACGAAGCATTTTGCTGAGTTTGATCATAAGGCAGATGAATTTACATGGACAGTCTTGGAAAACCATATATACCATCTCACGTTTCTGACAAAGCCAGATTTCTCTTTAACAAGGAACAGAAGTGGGTGTTTAAACTACATAGTGATACCAAAGGCCTGAATGATGGTATACCTTGGACTGCCTTATAACATTCTAGTTCAGACAAGAGTAGGGCAGTCGAAACCATCAATCATATAGATTTTACATTCGGTTCTGTAGCAGTTTTGAACGTTTATTGTGATGTATCCATACCATTTAGATTGATTAGCAGTGTGATGGATATGTCAAGACATGTAGATGTATCCTTCTGAATAAACCGTTTGGATTTCAGACAATGAAAGAATATTAGAGACTCTATCTGTAATGATATCATGGAGTTAAAAGAAGGATTGTACTTGTGATTTTTGTACATATTCTTATCTTATATATACTTATTAAGGAGCTGTTGCGTCCTGTCATATATTTGGACATAATAAATGTGTATACGACAGGATGGTAACGATATGAATTTAAATTTCCTTAATTTTCCTTATTTTTAACAAAGAACTACAGGTTCCGGTTATCATGACGTCATTCTGTAGTTCAGAGTGACGCCATTTCTAATTGCCGGCAGTCCTGCGTAACGTTATAGTCAGGATTGAGAAGCACTGACGCTAATTCTTAATTTTTAACAAAGAACTACAGTTTCCGGTTTTCATGACATCATTCTGTAGTTCAGAGTGACGCCAATTCCAATTACCGGCAGTCCTGCGTAACGTACATAGTCAGGATTGAGAAGCACTGACGCACCTCCCATTGACTCAGGAGAGCTCGAGGCACCGAAGGAGAGGTAGGATTTTAGATTCTCCCGCGTCGCTATTGCGTGAGTGTATCATACAGCGTTCATGAAAACATTATATATTATTAACGTATGCTTTTTAGAACCACGAGACTGGTGTTGTGGTCATTTTGATCGCATTTGCAGTCGTAGCAAAAGATCGATATCCTTACCTATTTGTGAATACGTTTAGTACATCAAGCGTTTTCCTTACTGGGTATAGAGCAGATGCATACACACACATATGTAGTAGATATCTTCACCTGTTTGTGAGTACGTTCAGAACATCATGCGTTTTCCTCACTGGGTACAGAGCAGATGTATATACATACGTAGAATGTTCGTGTGTGAAAGATGAGTTTTTGAGCTCATGAACTGAGATAGCCTGATTGGTTCCAGGTGCCATATATGTATTGGTGCGCTAATTTAGGAACAAGAGAGACAACTAGTAGCATTTATTGACATTTTTTGGACAATTTTTGCAAAGAGGTACCACTCAGATAGTTGATAAAAGTCAGGCGAAGGTGGTTCTGAACCTTTAGTTTTTAATTTTGGAAATTGTTAGTGTAGGTGTCCCCCTTTTTTAGAAGAAACGTTCGTTCCTGAACTGGGAAGTGTAAATTAAAGTATACTAAATAAGGGATAGATGAATGAAACCCCCCTTAAAAGTGCCTTTCCTCTATTTTCAGGGCGGGGTCTCCCATACCTGAGTATTTACCGGGTGAGGTGAGGTTTTGACTTTACACACGAAAGGTGAGTGCACCGATAATTATTTAAAAATGATCAAGCGGTGTAACTTGACTTATTGGTATATGAAGTAACCAATGAAGTCATCCATGCAGACGAATTAATGCAAGGGAGCTCGTGTTATTGTCTTATTATTTCACAATTGTTTTTATGTGTTTATGTGTTACAGGTGTGAAGAATTCTCCGTTTGTACGGAAGAATGACCATGTAGAAGGTCGTATTTTTATGCCAACTTTATACACATAAATGTTAAATGTTTTATGACCCAATTGGGAATGCAGTAGCGAAAGTAGGTATTGTTTAGGTCCTGAAGAAAGCCTGGGCAATTGGCCCATTAGGCTGAAACTAGTTGACCACACTGCAAGTGGCCTATGTGTTCAAAGCTGCTTTTGCACTATTTTTAGAGTAGAGTGGAAGAGATATTTGTATTAAAAAGTTTTTCTCTATTCCAATTCCTTTTAATTTCACTCACATGCACTGCACTTAGTTTTTCATCACCCTAAATAAATGAAGATACTGGCGTGAGGCCGGTTACTCAATGAACATATGGTCTCACTTGTTCTATCTTTACTTCCTCCTTTTGTGATTTTTGTGACTTGGCCAAAATCCGATCCACATGATCCTCTTCTGTGATTTAGAAGAGTAGTGGTAGGAAGGAAGGGTATCCAAATGATGACACTGACCACTCTTGGTAGTTGATGGAAATCCGACAAGGTCATTTATTTGATTTCATGTATTTTGGTATCTAGGGTGCTGGCACTGTTGTGTTAATTTATTAATCAGTATCGGCTCCTTTTAATAGACCACCAGATTTATTTGTTGTTGTTATCAGTTGTATTGGGGATTAAATCTGTAGTCTGGTCGTTAAACTTTCCATAGGACCCTTTCTCCTGTGGAGTTGTAATTAATATTTTGTAATCGGACATTGTTATTTTGGAGACATGTGCTTTACTGAGCATGTCCAGCTCTGTGCATCAATGTGCATGTATTGTTATCCTTGACTGTTCGTATTAATTTTTTGGCACCTGCATGAGCCAGGTGTGTTGCTATTTCACACATCAGTGTTTTCACTATGACATACATACTGTAACTAATCTTATGTTTGGCAGGAATTGTACATCTGTGCTTGCCTTTGTGGTGTTTCTCACAGTTACATTGCTGGGGTGACATGCAAACTCACTCTCCTGTATATGTGTCATCATTAGATGATTTTGCTTGGATGTAGGTGTTGATGTGAACAATCAATGACATCACATGTGTAACCTCGTATACAATAGCAACGCTTTTCTTCTGACAAATGGATTGTTACATGGCAGTCCTTGAAACACAGCTCATTACATTGACATGCAGTAGGGGAGTACCAGACATGAGTAGTTATATTATGCGATAATAGTATGATCTGACATTCCCTAATGTTGCCCACACTGGACTTGTAATGGTGAATAGTATAAGTTTGTACTCCTGCGCAGAGCCTACAGCAAGTTTGTGTGATGTTTCGCATTGTGCTGTTCTGCTATGTCCCAACATGGTTGTTGTTATGCGTGTGTAGTTTTTGCATTGTTTGTGAACATATGCAATGTGAGTAGTCATATTTATGTTGATATTTTTCATCACTTTGCACACGTGTATATCTTGATGTGGTGCATTTTGTTGCTTCATACTTTTGCACATGATCACTTCATGTACATTCTACTTGTTCTCCATGGACAGAGAGATCTTTCCCAGGGATGGTCTTTTGCCTTTTCATGGTCAGAGCTGTGAGGTACAGTGTGTTTAGTGCTTGAGTTAGGCTGTGTTGACTTCTACCCCACTTTCCAATGGCAAACAGACCAGCTTACTCATCATTGTCAGAGGAGCAATGACAGTGAGGGTGGTAGTTTTGAAGGATGCTGAGACCGCTGACTGATGTTGAATTACAATGCTACACACAACAATGCCTTGTGCACATGACACAACGCAAGAGTGTCAGCCGTCTTGCATTACACCTCACATCTACTGTCCGTGAGCATTGTCCCGGATGTGTGTTTATCTGTGTGTGTTTTGTGTTATGTGGTGTGACAGCTAATTAGAGTGTGTCCTGTCCTCCACACACATTTGTAGCATGCACATTGAGGGCACATGTGACTGATCTATACCTGTCAGTGTGTGTAATGTGCAGTTAAGGTTATGGTCTGTAGTTGTGTGAGTAGGCCAAGAACTGGCAGTAGATATTTCCAAATTTCGTACAGGATGGCCCTGTGTAGCCATCTTGACAGGGCATTTGCATTCACTCTCAGGGACAGCATAGTGACAGATGTGTTCTTGGGGGACTAGTGTGTGCTGGTGGCAGTAGTCATTGCTTCCACTCCTCTTCCCACCCAGGACAAATGGGCCAGCATGTTCCAGGGTTCCATGACAGTGTGTACAAAGTTACTTTCCAGATGTCTGACAGTGGTGCCTGCAGTCATGCTGTACAGGACTGCCAACAGGGCCTTGTGTTCCCCACACTGATGGCCAGTGTCAGCCATCTTGACAGGGCATTTGCATTCACTCTCAGGGACAGCATAGTGACAGGTGTGTTCTTGTGGGACTGGGGGGGACTAGTGTGTGCTGGTGGCAGTAGTCATTGCTTCCACTCCTCCTCCCACCCAGGACAGATGGGCCAGCATGTTCCAGGGTTCCATGACAGTGTGTACAAAGTTACTTTCAGGATGTCTGACAGTGGTGCCTGCAGTCATGCTGTACAGGACTGCCAACAGGGCCTTGTGTTCCCCACACTGATGGCCAGTGTCAGCCATCTTGACAGGGCATTTGCATTCACTCTCAGGGACAGCATAGTGACAGGTGTGTTCGTGTGGGACTGGGGGGGGAACTAGTGTGTGCTGGTGGCAGTAGTCATTGTTTCCACTCCTCCTCCCACCCAGGATGGCAAACATGCATTTCCTCCTTCCTCCTAGGTGACGATTCAAGACGAAAGTTGCACTTTTCTTCACAGATGATTCTAGATGTCGGAGGGAATCTAAGAAGGCTTCTGGTCTGATTAACTCTAAACTCTATGGAGCACCCTAAGACATGAGCCCCCCTTATCACATGAACCCAGAGCTGTAATCCACACTTTGTGTACAAACAAGGTGAACGAGGAGGACTATTCACGTCATGACACAACACAGATTTAGCTCAGAGTTCATGTAAATATACTTGCACCCACTACCATAACTCACTGAAATCAGCATAGAGCAGTCTTATAGCCTGGTCATTGGGGTAGAAGCTACTCATGTAACAAGCATTAGCAACAACAATAGGTCTGGCTTGCATTTTGATTCACAATCCAGACTCAGGGGCTTTTGCTTGTTATCAGCAGCCCGGCTGCAGGAAGCAATAAGCATTTGTAATGCAATAGGTCTCGTATTCACGCAAGTTTGATCTATTGGCATTGTAAATGACAATGCCTTTTATTTATGTTTTGAGTTTTAAAACATAAAGGCATTGTCATTTACAATACTAATAACTTAAACTCTTGCAAATGCGAGACCTATTGCATTGCAATAAAGGGCCTTCTCGACCGCTTGTTAGATTGTAAATATCAGAGGAAGAGACCGGCCTGCGACGTCTTCAAAGTTGCGATGAGTAGTGCAGTGAAGAAGATGTGTAAGTGTTGTAAATTACACAGACACAAAGTGTGAAGTGAGAGTTACATATGATCCGAGCTATAAACACTAACAAAGTGCTTCAACACCTTTCGCTCTGTGATTACACTGTTGCAGCACAGGAGGAAGAGTGGGAGGGGTGGGCTATTCCCTGCCCTCTCCGTGATTTGAGTGTGCAGTGTGGCATTGCGTAATATCATTGCTATCTTTGGCCTAATAAAAAACACTACAGCTGTAGTAGGGCCCTGGCTTCACCTCCTGGTGCAGGGTGGGCTGTACTTTATGGCAGGCATGGAGGGAGGGAGGGATAGTCTCAGCCGCAGCTCTGGCCTCGTACAGTGCCCTTGCTATTACTAATGAGCGAGAGGTGCTGAGGTGGTGGTATTGATATTGGTGGTAATGGTGGCGCTGGTATTGGTGGTGGTGGTATTGGTGGTATAGGTGGTGGTGGTGGCATTGGTGGTATTGGTGGTGATGGTGGTATTGGTGGTTGTGATATTGGTAGTGGTATTGGTATTGGTATTGGTGGTGGTGGTGGTGGTATTGGTGGGGGTATTGGTGGTATTGTTGGTACTGGTAGTATTGGTGGTGGTGGTTTTGGTGGTATTGGTGGAGGTATTGTGGTGGTATTGGTGGTGGTGGTATTGGTGGTGGTGGTGGTGGTATTGGTATTGGTGGTGGTGGTATTGGTGGTGGTGGTATTGGCAATGGTGGTGGTGGTAGTGGTGGTATTGGTGATGGTAGTATTGGTGGTTGTGGTGGTATTGGTGGTGGTGATATTGGTGGTGGTATAGGTTGTATTGGTGGTGGTGGCGGCGGTGTTGGTGATGGTATTGGTGGTGTTGGTGGTGGTATTGGAGGTGGTGGTGATGGTGGTATTGGTAAAGGTGGTGGTGGTATTGATGTTGGTGGTGGTATTGGTGCTATTGGTGGTGGTAGTGGTGGTATTGGTGGTGGTGGTATTGGTTATGATGGTATTGGTGGTATGGTTGATACTGGTGGTATTGGTGGTGGTGGTATTGGTGGTATTGGTGGTGGTATTGGTAGTGGTGGTGGTAATGGTGGTGGTGGTGGTATTGGTGGTAGTGGTATTGGTGGTGGAATTGGTATTGGTGGTATTAGTGGTTGTATTGGTGGTGGTGGTGGTGGTATTGGTGGTGGTGGTGGTATTGATGTGGTGGTTTTGGTGGTGGTGGTACTGGTGGTGGTGTTGGTGGTGTTATTGATGGTGGTGGTGGTATTGATGGTATTGGTGGTGGTATTGGTGGGGATATTGTTGATGGGATTGGTGGTATTGGTACTGGTGGTGGTATTGATGGTGGTGGTGGTATTGGTAATGGTGGTGGTGGTATTGATGGTGGTGCTATTGGTGGTGGTAGTGGTGGTATTAGTGGTGGTGGTATTGGTGGTTGTGGTGGTATTGGTGGTGGTGATATTGGTGGTGGTATTGGTGGTATTGGTGGTGGTATTGGTGGTGGTATTAGTGGTGGTATTGGTGGTGGTGATATTGGTGGTGGTGGTATTTGTGATGGTGGCGGTGTTGGTGGTGGTATTGGTGGTAGTGGTATTGGAGGTGGTTGTGGTATTGGTGGTGGTGGTATTGGTGGTGGTGGTATTGGTGGTGGTATTGGTGGTATTGGTAATGGTGGTGGTGGTATTGGTGGTGGTATTGGTGATATTGGTGGTGGTAGTGGTAGTATCTGTGGTGGTGGTATTTGTAATGGTGGTGGTGGTATTGGTGTTGGTAGTGGTGGTATTGGTGGTGATATTGGTGGTGGTGGTATTGGTGGGGGTATTGGTGGTGGTGGTATTGGTGGTGGTGGTATTAGTGGTGGTATTGGTGATGGTATTGGTGGTGGTGGCGGTGTTGGTGGTATTGGTGGTGGTGATGGTATTGGAGGTGGCGGTGGTATTGGTGGTGGTGGAATTGGTGTTGGTGGTATTGGTGGTGGTATTGGTACCGGTGGTGGTGGTATTAGTAGTGGCCATGTTATTGGTGGTGGTGGTATTGGATTGGTGGTGGTATTGGTGGTGGTGGTATTGGTGGTGGTGGTGGTGGTATTGGTGGTGGTATTGGTGGTGGTGGTATTGGTGGTGATATTGGTGGTGGTGGTATTGGTGGTGGTGGTATTGGTGGTAGTATTGGTGGTGGTGGCATTGGTGGTGTTTGTATTGGTGGTGCTATTGGTGGTATTGGTGGTGGTAGTGGTGGTATTGGTGGTGGTGGTGTTGGTGATGGTATAGGTGGTGGAGGTGTTATTGTTGTTAATAAAACAGGCTGTTGAATACAACCTGTCAGGTGGCTTAAGGCAGATGACATTTAACACAGATGTGCTGTTGTCAGCTTCAGTCCATTAGCACACAATTATGTGCTACTTGGAATTCACATGACTAAATTCACTAATCATTTCTAAATCCATGGTATTGGTAATGGTGGTGGTATTGGTGGTGGCGCTATTGGTGGTGGTATTGGTGGTAGTGGTATTGGTGGTATTGGTGGTAGTGGTGGTATTGGTGGTGGTGATATTGGTGGTGGTGGTATTGGTGATGGTGG
The DNA here is from genome assembly GCA_963921515.1 of Calotriton arnoldi. Taxonomy (NCBI): domain Eukaryota; kingdom Metazoa; phylum Chordata; class Amphibia; order Caudata; family Salamandridae; genus Calotriton; species Calotriton arnoldi. Next base: position 162,225 of record CAWUFW010017187.1, on the reverse strand, counting down.
CGGTGTTGGTGGTGGTATTGGTGGTGGTGGTATTGGTGGTATTGGAGGTGGTGGTGGTATTGGTGGTATTGGTGGTGGTATTGGTGGTGGTGGTATTGGTGGTGGTGGTTTTGGTGGTGGTGGTATTGGTAATGGTGGTGGTGGTATTGATGGTGATATTGGTGGTATTGGTGGCAGCAGTGGTGGTATTGGTGGTGGTGGTATTGGTAATGGTGGTGGTGGTATTGGTGGTGGTAGTGGTGATATTGGTGGTGGTATTGGTGGTGGTGGTATTGGTGTTGGTGGTATTGGTGGTGGTGGTATTGGTGGTGGTGGTGGTATTGGTGGTGGTGGTATTGGTAGTGGCTGTGTTATTGGTGGTGGTGATATTGGATTGGTGGTGGTGGTGGTATTGGTGGTGGTGGTGGTATTGGTGGTGGTGGTATTGGTGGTGGTATTGGTGTTGGTGGTATTGGTGGTGGTGTTGGTGGTATTGGTGGTGGTGGTATTGGTGGTGATGGTATTGTTGGTAGTATTGGTGGTGGTGGCATTGGTGGCATTGGTATTGGTTGTGCTATTGGTGGTATTGGTGGTGGTAGTGGTGGTATTGGTGTTGGTGGTGGTGTTGGTGGTGGTGGTATTGGTGCTGGAGGGGTTGTTGTTGTTAATAAAACAGGCTTTTGAATACAACCTGTCAGGTGGCTTAGTGCAGATGACATGTAACACAGATGTGCTGTTGTCAGCTTCAGTCCATTAGCACACAATTATGTGCTACTTGGAATTCACATGACTTAATTCACTACTCATTTCTAAATCCATTTTACTTGGGGGGTTGAAACAGACACAAGATAATGACGTGTTAAAGTAATTGAAAGCGGGCGCCCGTGTTAGTTGTGGTATTGGTGGTGGTAGTGGTGGTATTGGTCGTGGTGGTATTGGTGGTGGTGGTATTGGTGGTGGTGGTATTAGTTATGGTGGTATGGTTGGTACTGGTGGTATTGGTGGTGGTGGTATTGGTGGTAGTGGTATTGGTGGTGGAATTGGTATTGGTGGTGGTGGTATTGGTGGTTGTATTGGTGGTGGTAGTATTGGTATTGGTGGTGGTGGTATTGGTGGTGGTGATATTGGTGGTGGTATTGGTGGTGGTATTGGTGGTGGTATTAGTGGTGGTATTGGTGGTGGTGATATTGGTGGTGGTGGTATTTGTGATGGTGGCGGTGTTGGTGGTGGTATTGGTGGTGGTGGTATTGGAGGTGGTGGTGGTATTGGTGGTGGTGGTATTGGTGGTGGTGGTATTGGTGGTGGTATTGGTGGTGGTATTGGTGGTGGTGGTATTGGTGGTGGTGGTATTGGTAATGGTGGTGGTGGTATTGGTGATATTGGTGGTGGTAGTGGTGGTGTCTGTGGTGGTGGTATTTGTAATGGTGGTGGTGGTATTGGTGTTGGTAGCGGTGGTATTGGTGGTGATATTGGTGGTGGTGGTATTGGTGGGGGTATTGGTGGTGGTGGTAATGGTGGTGGTGGTATTAGTGGTGATATTGGTGATGGTATTGGTGATGGTGGCGGTGTTGGTGGTATTGGTGGTGGTGATGGTATTGGAGGTGGCGGTGGTATTGGTGGTGGTGGAATTGGTGTTGGTGGTATTGGTGGTGGTATTGGTGGTGGTGGTATTGGTGTTGGTGGTATTGGTGGTGGTGGTATTGGTGGTGGTGGTATTGGTATTGGTGGTGGTGGTATTGGTAGTGGCCGTGTTATTGGTGGTGGTGATATTGGATTGGTGGTGGTAGTGGTGGAATTGGTGGTGGTGGTGGTATTGGTGGTGGTGGTATTGGTGGTGGTATTGGTGGTGGTGGTATTGGTGGTGGTGTTGGTGGTATTGGTGGTGGTGGTATTGGTGGTGATGGTATTGTTGGTAGTATTGGTGGTGGTGGCATTGGTGGCATTGGTATTGGTGGTGCTATTGGTGGTATTGGTGGAGGTAGTAGTGGTATTGGTGTTGTGGGTGGTGGTGTTGGTGGTGGTGGTATTGGTGCTGGAGGGGTTGTTGTTAATAAAACAGGCTTTTGAATACAACCTGTCAGGTGGCTTAGTGCAGATGACATGTAACACAGATGTGCTGTTGTCAGCTTCAGTCCATTAGCACACGATTATGTGCTACTTGGAATTCACATGACTTAATTCACTACTCATTTCTAAATCCATTTTACTTGGGGGGTTGAAACAGACACAAGATAATGACGTGTTAAAGTAATTGAAAGCGGGCGCCCGTGTTAGTGGTGGTATTGGTGGTGGTAGTGGTGGTATTGGTCGTGGTGGTATTGGTCGTGGTGGTATTAGTTATGGTGGTATGGTTGGTACTGGTGGTATTGGTGGTGGTGGTATTGGTGGTAGTGGTATTGGTGGTGGAATTGGTATTGGTGGTGGTGGTATTGGTGGTTGTATTGGTGGTGGTAGTATTGGTATTGGTGGTGGTGGTATTGGTGGTGGTGATATTGGTGGTGGTATTGGTGGTGGTATTGGTGGTGGTATTGGTGGTGGTATTAGTGGTGGTATTGGTGGTGGTGATATTGGTGGTGGTATTGGTGATGGTATTGGTGGTGGTGGCGGTGTTGGTGGTATTGGTGGTGGTGATGGTATTGGAGGTGGCGGTGGTATTGGTGGTGGTGGAATTGGTGTTGGTGGTATTGGTGGTGGTATTGGTGGTGGTGGTATTGGTGTTGGTGGTATTGGTGGTAGTGGTGGTATTGGTGGTGGTGATATTGGTGGTGGTGGTATTGGTGATGGTGGCAGTGTTGGTGGTGGTATTGGTGGAGGTGGTATTGGTGGTATTGGAGGTGGTGGTGGTATTGGTGGTGGTGGTATTTGTGGTGGTATTGGTGGTGGTGGTATTGGTGGTGGTATTGGTGGTGGTGGTTTTGGTGGTGGTGCTATTGGTAATGGTGGTGGTGGTATTGGTGGTGATATTGGTGGTATTGGTGGCAGTAGTGGTGGTATTGGTGGTGGTGGTATTGGTAATGGTGGTGGTGGTGGTGGTATTGGTGGTGGTAGTGGTGATATTGGTGGTGGTATTGGTGGTGGTGGTATTGGTGTTGGTGGTATTGGTGGTGGTATTGGTAGTGGCCATGTTATTGGTGGTGGTGATATTGGATTGGTGGTGGTCGTGGTGGTATTGGTGGTGGTGGTATTGGTGGTGGCATTGGTGGTGGTGGTATTGGTGGGGGTGTTGGTGGTATTGGTGGTGGTGGTATTGGTGGTGATGGTATTGTTGGTAGTATTGGTGGTGGTGGCATTGGTGGCATTGGTATTGGTGGTGTTATTGGTGGTATTGGTGGTGGTAGTGGTGGTATTGGTGGTGTTGGTGGTGGTGGTATTGGTGCTGGAGGGGTTGTTGTTGTTAATAAAACAGGCTTTTGAATACAACCTGTCAGGTGGCTTAGTGCAGATGACATGTAACACAGATGTGCTGTTGTCAGCTTCAGTCCATTAGCACACGATTATGTGCTACTTGGAATTCACATGACTTAATTCACTACTCATTTCTAAATCCATTTTACTTGGGGGGTTGAAACAGACACAAGATAATGACGTGTTAAAGTAATTGAAAGCGGGCGCCCGTGTTGGTGGTGGTATTAGTGGTGGGAGTGGTGGTATTGGTGGTGGTGGTGGTATTAGTTATGGTGGTATTGGTGGTATGGTTGGTACTGCTGATATTGGTGGTGGTGGTATTGCTGGTATTTGTGGTAGTGGTATTGGTATTGGTGGTGGAATTGGTATTGGTATTGGCGGTTGTATTTGTGGTGATGGTATTGGTGGTGGTGGTGGTATTGGTGGTGGTGGTATTGGTGGTGGTGGTACTGGTGGTGGTATTGGTGGTGGTATTAGTGGTGGTATTGGTGGGGATATTGTTGATGGGATTGGTGATATTGGTACTGCTGGTGGTATTGGTATTGGTGGTGGTGGTATTGGTAATGGTGGTGGTATTGGTGGTGGCGCTATTGGTGGTGGTATTGGTGGTAGTGGTATTGGTGGTATTGGTGGTAGTGGTGGTATTGGTGGTGGTGATATTGGTGGTGGTGGTATTGGTGATGGTGGCGGTGTTGGTGGTGGTATTGCTGGTGGTGGTATTGGTGGTATTGGAGGTGGTGGTGGTATTGGTGATGGTGGTATTGGTGGTGGTATTGGTGTTGGTGGTATTGGTGGTGGTATTGGTGGTGGTGGTTTTGGTGGTGGTGCTATTGGTAATGGTGGTGGTGGTATTGGTGGTGATATTGGTGGTATTGGTGGCAGTAGTGGTGGTATTGGTGGTGGTGGTATTGGTAATGGTGGTGGTGGTATTGGTGGTGGTAGTGGTGATATTGGTAGTGGTATTGGTGGTGGTGGTATTGGTGTTGGTGGTATTGGTGGTGGTGGTATTGGTATTGGTGGTGGTGGTATTGGTAGTGGCCGTGTTATTGGTGGTGGTGATATTGGATTGGTGGTGGTCATGGTGGTATTGGTGGTGGTGGTATTGGTGGTGATGGTATTGTTGGTAGTATTAGTGGTGGTGGCATTGGTGGCATTGGTATTGGTGGTGCTATTGGTGGTATTGGTGGTGGTGGTAGTGGTGGTATTGGTGGTGTTGGTGGTGGTGTTGGTTGTGGTGGTATTGGTGCTGGAGGGGTTGTTGTTGTTAATAAAACAGGCTTTTGAATACAACCTGTCAGGTGGCTTAGTGCAGATGACATGTAACACAGATGTGCTGTTGTCAGCTTCAGTCCATTAGCACACGATTATGTGCTACTTGAAATTCACATCACTTAATTCACTACTCATTTCTAAATCTATTTTACTTGGGGTGTTGAAACAGACACAAGATAATGACGTGTTAAAGTAATTGAAAGCGGGCGCCCATGTTAGTGGTGGTATTGGTGGTGGTAGTGGTGGTATTGGTCGTGGTGGTATTGGTGGTGGTAGTGGTGGTATTGGTGGTGTTGGTGGTGGTGTTGGTGGTGGTGGTATTGGTGCTGGAGGGGTTGTTGTTGTTAATAAAACAAGCTTTTGAATACAACCTGTCAGGTGGCTTAGTGCAGATGACATGTAACACAGATGTGCTGTTGTCAGCTTCAGTCCATTAGCACACGATTATGTGCTACTTGGAATTCACATGACTTAATTCACTACTCATTTCTAAATCCATTTTACTTGGGGGGGTTGAAACAGACACAAGATAATGACGTGTTAAAGTAATTGAAAGCGGGCGCCTGTGTTGGTGGTGGTATTGGTGGTGGGAGTGGTGGTATTGGTGGTGGTGGTGGTATTAGTTATGGTGGTATTGGTGGTATGGTTGGTACTGCTGATATTGGTGGTGGTGGTATTGCTGGTATTGGTGGTAGTGGTATTGGTATTGGTGGTGGAATTGGTATTGGCGGTGGTGGTATTGGTGGTTGTATTGGTGGTGATGGTATTGGTGGTGGTGGTGGTATTGGTGGTGGTGGTCTTGGTGGTGGTGGTACTGGTGGTGGTATTGGTGGTGGTATTAGTGGTGGTATTGGTGGGGATATTGTTGATGGGATTGGTGATATTGGTACTGCTGGTGGTATTGGTATTGGTGGTGGTGGTATTGGTAATGGTGGTGGTATTGGTGGAGGCGCTATTGGTGGTGGTATTGTTGGTAGTGGTATTGGGTGGTATTGGTGGTAGTGGTGGTATTGGTGGTGGTGATATTGGTGGTGGTGGTATTGGTGATGGTGGCGGTGTTGGTGGTGGTATTGGTGGTGGTGGTATTGGTGGTATTGGAGGTGGTGGTGGTATTGGTGGTGGTATTGGTGGTGGTGGTATTGGTGGTGGTATTGGTGGTGGTGGTTTTGGTGGTGGTGCTATTGGTAATGGTGGTGGTGGTATTGGTGGTGATATTGGTGGTATTGGTGGCAGTAGTGGTGGTATTGGTGGTGGTGGTATTGGTAATGGTGGTGGTGGTATTGGTGGTGGTAGTGGTGATAATGGTAGTGGTATTGGTGGTGGTGGTATTGGTGTTGGTGGAATTGGTGGTGGTGGTATTGGTGGTGGTTTTATTGGTAGTGGTGGTATTGGTGGTGGTGGTATTGGCGGTGGTGGTATTGGTGGTGGTATTGGTGGTGGTGGTATTGGTGGGGGTGTTGGTGGTATTGGTGGTGGTGGTATTGGTGGTGATGGTATTGTTGGTAGTATTGGTGGTGGTGGCATTGGTGGCATTGGTATTGGTGGTGCTATTGGTGGTATTGGTGGTGGTAGTGGTGGTATTGGTGGTGTTGGTGGTGGTGGTATTGGTGCTGGAGGGGTTGTTGTTGTTAATAAAACAGGCTTTTGAATACAACCTGTCAGGTGGCTTAGTGCAGATGACATGTAACACAGATGTGCTGTTGTCAGCTTCAGTCCATTAGCACACGATTATGTGCTACTTGGAATTCACATGACTTAATTCACTACTCATTTCTAAATCCATTTTACTTGGGGTGTTGAAACAGACACAAGATAATGATGTGTTAAAGTAATTGAAAGCGGGCGCCCGTGTTAGTGGTGGTATTGGTGGTGGTAGTGGTGGTATTGGTCGTGGTGGTATTGGTGGTGGTGGTATTAGTTATGGTGGTATGGTTGGTACTGGTGGTATTGGTGGTGGTGGTATTGGTGGTAGTGGTATTGGTATTGGTGGTGGAATTGGTATTGGTGGTGGTGGTATTGGTGGTTGTATTGGTGGTGGTAGTATTGGTATTGGTGGTGGTGGTATTGGTGGTGGTGGTATTGGTAATGGTGGTGGTATTGGTGGAGGCGCTATTGGTGGTGGTATTGTTGGTAGTGGTATTGGTGGTATTGGTGGTAGTGGTGGTATTGGTGGTGGTGATATTGGTGGTGGTGGTATTGGTGATGGTGGCGGTGTTGGTGGTGGTATTGGTGGTGGTGGTATTGGTGGTATTGGAGGTGGTGGTGGTATTGGTGGTGGTATTGGTGGTGGTGGTATTGGTGGTGGTATTGGTGGTGGTGGTTTTGGTGGTGGTGCTATTGGTAATGGTGGTGGTGGTATTGGTGGTGATATTGGTGGTATTGGTGGCAGTAGTGGTGGTATTGGTGGTGGTGGTATTGGTAATGGTGGTGGTGGTATTGGTGGTGGTAGTGGTGATAATGGTAGTGGTATTGGTGGTGGTGGTATTGGTGTTGGTGGAATTGGTGGTGGTGGTATTGGTGGTGGTTTTATTGGTAGTGGTGGTATTGGTGGTGGTGGTGGTATTGGCGGTGGTGGTATTGGTGGTGGTATTGGTGGTGGTGGTATTGGTGGGGGTGTTGGTGGTATTGGTGGTGGTGGTATTGGTGGTGATGGTATTGTTGGTAGTATTGGTGGTGGTGGCATTGGTGGCATTGGTATTGGTGGTGCTATTGGTGGTATTGGTGGTGGTAGTGGTGGTATTGGTGGTGTTGGTGGTGGTGGTATTGGTGCTGGAGGGGTTGTTGTTGTTAATAAAACAGGCTTTTGAATACAACCTGTCAGGTGGCTTAGTGCAGATGACATGTAACACAGATGTGCTGTTGTCAGCTTCAGTCCATTAGCACACGATTATGTGCTACTTGGAATTCACATGACTTAATTCACTACTCATTTCTAAATCCATTTTACTTGGGGTGTTGAAACAGACACAAGATAATGATGTGTTAAAGTAATTGAAAGCGGGCGCCCGTGTTAGTGGTGGTATTGGTGGTGGTAGTGGTGGTATTGGTCGTGGTGGTATTGGTGGTGGTGGTATTGGTGGTGGTGGTATTAGTTATGGTGGTATGGTTGGTACTGGTGGTATTGGTGGTGGTGGTATTGGTGGTAGTGGTATTGGTATTGGTGGTGGAATTGGTATTGGTGGTGGTGGTATTGGTGGTTGTATTGGTGGTGGTAGTATTGGTATTGGTGGTGGTGGTATTGGTGGTGGTGATATTGGTGGTGGTATTGGTGGTGGTATTGGTGGTGGTATTAGTGGTGGTATTTGTGATGGTGGCGGTGTTGGTGGTGGTATTGGTGGTGGTGGTATTGGAGGTGGTGGTGGTATTGGTGGTGGTGGTATTGGTGGTGGTGGTATTGGTGGTGGTGGTATTGGTAATGGTGGTGGTGGTATTGGTGGTGGTATTGGTGATATTGGTGGTGGTAGTGGTGGTGTCTGTGGTGGTGGTATTTGTAATGGTGGTGGTGGTATTGGTGTTGGTAGTGGTGGTATTGGTGGTGATATTGGTGGTGGTGGTATTGGTGGGGGTATTGGTGGTGGTGGTATTGGTGGTGGTGGTATTAGTGGTGGTATTGGTGATGGTATTGGTGGTGGTGGCGGTGTTGGTGGTATTGGTGGTGGTGATGGTATTGGAGGTGGCGGTGGTATTGGTGGTGGTGGAATTGGTGTTGGTGGTATTGGTGGTGGTATTGGTGGTGGTGGTATTGGTGGTGGTGGTATTGGTATTGGTGGTGGTGGTATTGGTAGTGGCCGTGTTATTGGTGGTGGTGATATTGGATTGGGGGTGGTGGTGGTGGTATTGGTGGTGGTGGTGGTATTGGTGGTGGTGGTATTGGTGGTGGTATTGGTGGTGGTGGTATTGGTGGTGGTGTTGGTGGTATTGGTGGTGGTGGTATTGGTGTTGATGGTATTGTTGGTAGTATTGGTGGTGGTGGCATTGGTGGCATTGGCATTGGTGGTGCTATTGGTGGTATTGGTGGTGGTAGTGGTGGTATTGGTGGTGTTGGTGGTGGTGTTGGTGGTGGTGGTATTGGTGCTAGAGGGGTTGTTGTTGTTAATAAAACAGGCTTTTGAATACAACCTGTCAGGTGGCTTAGTGCAGATGACATGTAACACAGATGTGCTGTTGTCAGCTTCAGTCCATTAGCACACGATTATGTGCTACTTGGAATTCACATGACTTAATTCACTACTCATTTCTAAATCCATTTTACTTGGGGGTTGAAACAGACACAAGATAATGACGTGTTAAAGTAATTGAAAGCGGGCGCCCGTGTTAGTGGTGGTATTGGTGGTGGTAGTGGTGGTATTGGTCGTGGTGGTATTGGTGGTGGTGGTATTGGTGGAGGTGGTATTAGTTATGGTGGTATGGTTGGTAATGGTGGTATTGGTGGTGGTGGTGGTATTGGTGGTAGTGGTATTGGTATTGGTGGTGAAATTGGTATTGGTGGTGGTGATATTTTTGGTTGTATTGGTGGTGGTAGTATTGGTATTGGTGGTGGTGGTACTGGTGGTGGTATTGGTGGGGATATTGTTGATGGGATTGGTGGTATTGGTACTGCTGGTGGTATTGGTGGTGGTGGTATTGGTAATGGTGGTGGTGGTATTCTGGTGGCGCTATTGGTGGTGGTAGTGGTGGTATTGGTGGTGGTGGTATTGGTGGCATTGGTGGTGGTGGTGGTATTGGTGGTGGTGATATTGGTGGTGGTATTGGGGATGGTATTGATGGTGGTATTAGTGGTGGTATTGGTGGTGGTGATTATGGTGGTGGTGGTATTGGTGATGGTGGCGGTGTTGGTGGTGGTATTGGTGGCGGTGGTATTGGTGGTATTGGATGTGGTGGTGGTATTGGTGGTGGTGGTATTGGTGGTGGTGGTATTGGTGGTGGTATTGATGGTATTGGTGGTGGTAGTGGTGGTATTGGTGGTGGTGCTATTAGTGGTGGTATTGGTGATGGTATTGGTGGAGGTGTTGGTGGTGGTGTTGGTGGTGGTGGTATTGGTGGTGCTGATGGTATTGGAGGTGGTGGTGGTATTGGTGGTGGTATTGGTGGTGGTGGTATTGGTGGTGGTGGTATTGGTATTGGTGGTGGTGGTATTGGTAGTGGCTGTGTTATTGGTGGTGGTGGTATTGGATTGGTGGTGGTGGTATTGGTGGTGGTGGCATTGGTGGTGGTGGTGGTGCTATTGGTGGTGGTATTGGTGGATGTGTTGGTGGTATTGGTGGTATTGGTGGTGGTGGTATTGGTGGTATTGGAGGTGGTGGTGGTATTGGTGGTGGTGGTATTGGTGGTGGTATTGGTGGTGGTGGTATTGGTGGTGGTATTGGTGGTGGTTGTTTTGGTGGTGGTGGTATTGTTAATGGTGGTGGTGGTATTGGTGGTGATATTGGTGGTTTTGGTGGCAGTAGTGGTGGTATTGGTGGTGGTGGTTTTGGTAATGGTGGTGGTGGTATTGGTGGTGGTAGTGGTGATATTGGTGGTGGTATTGGTGTTGGTGGTATTGGTGGTGGTGGTATTGGTATTGGTGGTGGTGGTATTGGTAGTGGCCGTGTTTTTGGTGGGGGTGTTTTTGGATTGGTGGTGGTGGTATTGGTGGTGGTGGTGGTATTGGTGGTGGTATTGGTGGTGGTGGTATTGGTGGTGGTGTTGGTGGTATTGGTGGTGGTGGTATTGGTGGTAGTATTGGTGGTGGGGGCATTGGTGGCATTGGTATTGGTGGTGCTATTGGTGGTATTGGTGGTGGTAGTGGTGGTATTGGTGGTGGTGGTGTTGGTGGTGGTGGTATTGGTGCTGGAGGTGTTGTTGTTTGTTAATAAACAGGCTTTTGAATACAACCTGTCAGGTGGCTTAGTGCAGATGACATGTAACTAACCCTGGGCAAAGCACTACGCTACGCTCGCGTAGTTTGCGAAGTTTGCGCTACTTCGCACAACGCGAATTGCACGTAGCACAGTGCAAACACGCGTAGCGTAGCGTAGCGTAGTGCAGCGGTCATTTTTTGCTTGCTCGCGGTCCTCAACGTCAAGTTGGCGACCGCGAGCAAGCAAAATGACATCCCGGCGAGATTCTCAACGCAGGGAGGTCAGGTTTCTCATTGCGAGTGGTCGCGTATGCTCGCGACCGCTCGTGATGAGAAACTACCAGTTCGCGTTGAAAGCTGCCGCTCGAGTAAAAATCTACTCGAGCGGCAGTAAAGACAGCTTGCACTGTGCAAGATGCCGTTTTCAATGATTGCACAGTGCGGACAAGCATCCGGCACTGTGCAATCATTGCGAACAGTGCACTACGCAGTTCGCGTAGTGCTACGCGTAGTTCGCGTAGTGCGAACTGCACTTTGCGTAGCTTCGCGTAGCGCTACTTCACGAACTACACCCAGGCTTACATGTAACACAGATGTGCTGTTGTCAGCTTCAGTCCATTAGCATAAGATTATGTGCTACTTGGAATTCACATGACTTAATTCACTACTCATTTCTAAATCAATTTTGCTTGGGGGGTTGAAACAGACACAAGATAATGACGTGTTAAAGTAATTGAAAGCGGGCGCCCGTGTTAGTGGTGGTATTGGTCATGGTGGTATTGGTGGTGGTGGTATTGGTGGTGGTGGTATTAGTTATGGTGGTATTGGTGGTATGGTTGGTACTGGTGGTATTGACGGTGGTGGTAGTGGTGGTAGTGGTATTGGTATTGATGGTGGAATTGGTATTGGTGGTGGTAGTATTGGTGGTGGTAGTATTGGTATTGGTGGTGGTGGTATTGGTGGTGGTGGTACTGGTGGTGGTATTGGTGGTGGTATTGATGGTGGTGGTGGTATTGGTGGGGATATTGTTGATGGGGTTGGTGGTATTGGTACTGCTAGTGGAATTGGTATTGTTGGTGGTGGTATTGGTAATGGTGATGGTGGTATTCGTGGTGGCGCTATTGTTGGTGGTAGTGGTGGTATTGGTGGTAGTGGTATTGGTGTTGGTGGTGGTATTGGTGGTGGTATTGGTGGTGGTATTAGTGGTGGTATTGGTGGTGGTGATATTGGTGGAGTTGGTATTGGTGATGGTGGCGGTGTTGTTGGTGGTATTGGTGGCAGTGGTATTGGTGGTTGTGGTGGTATTGGTGGTGGTGGTGGTGGTATTGGTGGATGTATTGGTGGTGGTATTAGTGGTGGTATTGGTGGTGGTGATATTGGTGGTGGTGGTATTGGTGATGGTGGCAGTGTTGGTGGTGGTATTGGTGGTGGTGGTATTGGTAATGGTGGTGGTGGTATTGGTGGTGGTGTTGGTGGTGTTGGTGGTATTGGTGGTGGTATTGGTGGTGGTGGTATTGGTAATGGTGGTGGTGGTATTGGTGGTGGTATTGGTGGTGTTATTGGTGGTGATATTAGTGGTGGTGGTATTAGTGGTATTGGTGGTGGTATTGGTGGTGGTGCTATTAGTGGTGGTATTGGTGATGGTATTGGTGGAGGTGTTGGTGGTGGTGGTATTGGTGGTGGTGATGGTATTGGAGGTGGTGGTGGTATTGGTGGTGGTGGTATTGGTGTTGGAGGTATTGGTGGTGGTGGTATTGGAAGTGGCCGTGTTATTGGTGGTGGTGGTATTGGATTGGTGGTGGTGGTATTGGTGGTGGTGGTGGTATTGGTGGTGGTGGTGGTATTGGTGGTGGTATTGGTGGTGGTGGTATTGGTGGATGTGTTGGTGGTATTGGTGGTGGTGGTATTGCTGGTGGTGGTATTGGTGGTGGTGGCATTGGTGGTGTTGGTATTGGTGGTGCTATTGGTGGTATTGGTGGTGGTATTGGTGGTGGTGTTGGTGGTGGTGGTATTGGTGGTGGAGGTGTTGTTGTTGTTAATAAATCACGCTTTTGAATACAACCTGTCAGGTGGCTTAGTGCATTTGACATGTAACACAGATGTGCTGTTGTCAGCTTCAGTCCATTAGCACACGATTATGTGCTACCTGGAATTCATATGACTTAATTCACTAATCATTTCTAAATCCATTTTACTGAGGGGGTTGAAACAGACACAAGATAATGCCGGGTTAAAGTGATTGAAAGCGGGCGCCCGTGTTACAGGGGCAGCCGTGCTGCTTAAAAAAAAACAAGCGGTTTCAGCTGAAGCAGCGCATGTCTGGCCTGCAGTAAGAGAAAGTCAATAAAGTAAATGGTGCTTACAGACTAAATAACAGGTCCTGTGTAGCAACCGAAGTAAAGGGGCCAGTCGCCATGGGAGGTTACAATTGACGACAAGGCCGTACTAAGGAAGGACTAACAAGCCTATTAACTAATCCGAAGGCAGCATTTACGAAAGACAATGACACAAGGCAATGAAAAATATTGGCGGTGAGTGGATACAGCTTCTCTCCCATACTCTACTACAGCAGTCCCACAGAGCGATCAGTGCATGCCCGCTGCTGCTAGGCTCGACCTAAAAAACATGGCACTGGGTGTACTGAAAGGCAACAGCAGCCTGGAAGCAGGAGGACAGGCATGCAGAATAAGCTGAAAGATAGCTGTCTGAAGGTCCTGTGGGGGTAGGACTTCTGGACAGCCATCTTGGAGTGATACTATAAAGCTGAAGCAGTGGCTATGTTGAAAAGCAACATTATCCTGGTGGCAGGATGAGAGGGAGAATCAATGCATGATGAAAGCTAGATTGCAGCCGGACATCTTGCAAGATCGAAATTTTGGATCACTATCTTGGAGGCCATGCTGCTGTTAAAGATAAAAGGCAGCCATCTTAGAGATTAGAGATGTGCCTTAGAGATGTGACAAAAACAGCAGGAAAAGTACATACTGAAATGCATCTCATGCGTGCATGCCACTTGTACTACCATTTCTCATTTTTGTGGCTCTAATTGCTATGTCTCTCTGATCTCCATCTCTAAAGTCTTTTTCTCACTCCGTCTCTCTCTGTATATCCCCTCTGTGCATCGTTTTCTTTCCTCTTATTCTTTGCTTGTGATACTCTGCTCCAATCAATGAATCCTCTTATTTTTGAATGGATTGATGCGGGAGGAGAAGTTTAGAGAAGTGATCGCTTGTCTCGTTCTTCCACTTTCTTGCCTACCTCTCATGAGAGTGAAGACTGCAGGTAAAATGAAGGGAGAAACTGTAACACCCATCTTCAGCCTTCCTTTCTGAACTCAGACACAAGCAGATAATTAGAAGGAGGAACAGGTGTGTGGGGTGAGGGAGCATCACCTCCTGTTCCCTCCCCTGAAGTTCAGGGGGTCTTACCAGACATTAGGGAGCCCCCACCATGACCCCCTAATTCACCCTGTTGTCTCTGTCACATCAGTGACCTTAGAGAGATCCACAGCACTATAAATGGGGTTGATGCTAGAGTTTTTTTAACCCACAATTCCTTTCCTCCACTGAAATCTCTTTCCTAACCAGTTACTGTACAAATATTCAAATGTCTCTTTATTTAATTTAATATATGAAGTCCCTTTTTAACCAACATTCATGCTCAATAAACCATTCAAATAAAAAACCTTTCAAGTTACTATTAATTAATACATAAAAAATAACTCTTATGCTGCATTTTATTTTGTTTTTGTGGTCAAAAGGATAATTGTACAGAATTAATATTGTTAGATTCTACATCCTTACAAATACCATGATAGTAGTTTGTAAGAGGTATTCTGTAATATTTCCTGTCTACCAGACTGTTAATACATTCTTTTCTGTTCATCTCCTATTTCTACCTGCATTTTACCAATCCAACTAGCATCTGCTATTTCATACTGACCCACTCACGGATATATACATGAGGTGTAGCTAATAAAATCTGTTTTTGTCAGTGTTCAAAGGTTACTTCTTGGCACACCTGAACTCTTGTGCTACGTACCCCAAACCACAGACATTCACAAATTCCGGCTTCATCTTTGAGGATGTCCTGCTGACATCACAGGAGTTAAAGGACCAGGTGTGCGGAGATTCTAAAGGTAGGTACAATTATTGAATTCAATTCAAATCATGCATTGCTATGTATTCTCTGACCGAGATTCAAGTTCAGTAATTCACTGCTATGACATAGCAATCGCTGTTAACAAAAGCTATTACCCACTGTTGCTGACTCATAAAGGAATCCCAGAATGCTCTCGGTGGGCTCTCTGACAGCCTGTCAGAGCAGCACTGGACAGCAGAGAGCACAGCTGCAGGAGGGGAAGGGAGGGAAGGGATTGGGAAGAGAAGGGAAGGGGAGGGAAGGGGAAGAGAAGGAAGGGGAAGGGAAGGGAAGGGAAGGGAAGAAAGGGGAAGTCTTCTTGTTAGTGTATTGTAAAGCTTGAACCTATTGGGTTTAAACAGTCCAACATGAAAGACGTTTTTAAGGCTCAAGTCCTGTCTACGGTTTGTGATGCCAGTAGGGATATGACAGTTTACGTAACCTACTTACCAACTCTGATAGGAAGGAATCCGAGGTCTGTCAAGGACGACAATCACACCTCCCTACCTCTATATATCGACCGGAAGGAGGGAGATGGCGAAGAGCATCGCTCACCCACTGAGACCTGGGCTGAGTGCATCAAGATCATTTACTTGTACAGTCACTGGTCACTCATTACACAGTCCCATTGCAGGTACACCAATAAAGGCCCCATGCACATACTGATGGTAAAAATGTAAACATAATTTCAGTCAGCAAAAGTAATTGTAGTCCTTAAACCCAAGTGCAACGCATGGCAATAACATCAAAAGGAAAAGTAAAAAAATCAGTTATACACAGACACACAAATTACACAGAGGTGGTTCCTACTTTGTAGTTGTGGTTCAGCCACACTTTCAGTCTGCTAGAAATTGGGTCTCTAGTTGGCAGAGGTATGCACCCTGTCGTGGTAGGGACCACAGTCCTAGTCAGGGTAAGTCACAACACAACCTAAAGTATCCTGTGCTCACCCTCTGGTATCTTGTCACAGAGCAGGCAAGCGTAACTTAGAAGGCAATGTGTCAAGTATTTGTGCAAGAACTCATTTAGTAACAAAGTGAAAGTACCTCATAAAGACTCTGCGAATGTGTAGAAAAATAATAATGACTTTATAAATAAAACAAGACCAGAACGATAAAATCCAATGTATAGAAGTTGAAAAATCGAATTTTGAAGAAATAAATGCAATAAGGTGCTTAGAAGCAAGTAACACTAAAAAGATTACTTTAGGTCACGCTGGACTGGGGCAAAGGCAAAGTTTGGGCCATCCTTGATGGAGCGCCGGTCGGCTACAGGACCCACAGAGGCCCCAGTGAACAAAGCACTTTTCCTGGTCGCAAACAGCAACATGCATCGATCTCCATGCAGTGAAGGCAATGCGTCAGTTCTGAGGATGGGTGCCGGAGTTGAGAGGCGTTGAGCGATGTGTCGGTTTTTGCCATGCATTCGATTGGATGCGTCGATCTCACCAAGCAGCAGAGGCGGCGATACGCTGTCCGATGTGTCAATCTCTGGAGTCCAAGCGCTGTGTAATAAAAGGGAAGTTTAAGGCTTGGCAAGTAGTGTTAAATGCCAAGTCGAAGTGGCAGTAAACTGCACACACAGGCACTTCAGTGGCAGGCCTGAGAAATGGTAAAAGGGCTACTTATGTAGGTGCACTTTACTAGGAACTTATAAGTTAATTAAATATGCCAATAGGGTATGAACCAATGTTGCCATATTTTAGGGAGAGAGCACATGCACTTTAACACTGGTTAACAGTGGTAAAGTGCGCAGAGTCCTATAGCCAGCAAAACAAGCATTGGCATAGCCAATAGGTCTCGCCTTTGGGACCTTATAAGTGTTTAGCCAGAGATATTGACTTTGCCTATGTTTTTAAGCTGTGCTGTACATTAGTTTGTAGAATGCTGCAAAGTTATAATAAAGAAGTGTTTAAAGCATTTTTGTTACCTTATATATGACCAAGAAAGCATTACGTACACATGAAAGACTATATTAAAAAAGTATTACCTATAAATAATGTTTTAATCTAATTTTGTTCTTTAAATGCTGGCAACTTGTTTCTGCGAGTGCCAATGCTTGCTTGTTATGCTTTTTTTGTTATGGGGGGGCATAAACAACAGGAGGCTGAAGATTGGAAAATAGTACCTGTGTAACAGTTAGTGAGATAGTTAGCGAGTTAGTTAGGGGCATATTATCAACGGCCAGCGATAATTATCGCTGGCCGTGCTTAGCGATAGATATCTTATCGCTGGCTATCTCCGGTAATTATCGCCCTGGTAGCGCGTTATTAACAACACACTTCTCCAGGGCGATAAAAATTCCGGAGATAGCGAGGTTATCGCCGTTTTGCAGGGAACATCGCTGGTTTTCCAGCGATGTTCCCTGCAAAACGGCGATAACCTTGCTGATACGACCCTGTGGTCGTATCAGCACAATCCACCCCTATGTTAGGGATGGCTAAGTCGGGATAATAGCAGACGTTAGATTTTGGCGAAAACGGACGTTTTCGCCAAAATCTAACGTCTGCTATCATCCTGTGGGCTGCCTTGTAAATATCGCGATGTGCACATCGGCGATATTTACAACGTAGCCCATCTGGGGTACGCCAGTAACGCCCACCTTGCATCTCATTAGAGATGCAGGATGGGCGTTATGGGAAAGGAGCGATAGGGCAAGGATTCACGCGATAGCGTGACCTTGCTAATACAGCGATATAATTATCGCCGCTTTTCGTCTGAAAACAGACGCTAAAGCGGCGATAATTTTTTATCGCCGGCTTGTTAATATGCCCCTTAGTTTGTTAATGATAGAGTTGGTTAGTTAGTTAGTGAGACAGTGAGAGAGTTAGTAAGTTAGTGAGAGAGTGAGTTAGTGAGAGAGAAAGTTAGTCAGTGAGAGAGAGTTAGAGAGTTAGTGAGAGAGAGAGAGTTATTTAGTGACAGAGATAGAGAGTTAGTTATTGAGAGAGAGAGTCTATGAGAGAGAGAGAGTTTTAGAGAGTTAGTTTGGAGAGAGAGAGTCCGTGAGAGAGAGATAGTTAGAATTAGTGTTTTTAAAGTGAGTTAGATAGTGACAGAGTTAGTGAGAGGGAGTGAGATATTTAGTTAGTTAGTGAGAGTGAGTTAGTGAGAGAGAGAGTGAGAGAGTTAGTGAGTTAGTTAGTTAGTGGAAGGAACATACACCAGACCTCTGGAGCAGGAAACTTTTTGAGGACTACTGTACTGAGTTCTGGGAGACCAGTTCTGCTAACTGTACCTCATCAAGGATCAAGATCACCTCTCCTTACCACTCAAATTAGAACTTTCATTTTCCTATTATACTCGTACTGCTACAACTAATGCAACATAAAATTCACGCACTGAGAAGCTGTTTATGAATAGCTCTGCAGGGCCTTCTTCACAGCACATTTAATTGTCACTCTCTATCGTTCATTTTATATGCCCTGATGCGTAGGCCTCGAGCTCCGGCCTTGCCTGAAACGGAAAGCCGCCTCAGAACATCCATTCGACAGCAACCGCCAGCCAAGTCTCAGATTCACTAACACGACATACGTAGATTATCCGACTCGTAAAGGTAGCCGTCTCGTCCTTTTACGCTGTTAGCGTTAGTACGCAGGAAAAGATGGAGATCGTGTGGAAGGCGCACAAAATAGCCTACGCCGGAGTACTTCCCGGAAGGGGCGCGGGAGAGTAAGTAAGAAAAACACATTACCGCCAGCTCCTGCTTGCCCTTCACCAGCTCAGCTAGCTCCCGGCGGGTGTCGGGGATTTGCGGGGTGGCCGCCTTGTTGTGCATCGCCATATTGGAAGCTATCGGGAGGCAGGGTGCTGGGGTAGGGAGGCGAGGAGGCGAGCCCGTGCTAGACTGGTAACCGGTCTGCAGAGGGCGCAGGTTGCTCACAACAATCCTGTCATCGAAACACTGGCGGAGTTCCCCTCCATCCATCCCACCATCTAAAGTCAGCGAAGAAAAAATTGTCGCGGAGATGCTGACTTAATCCTCTGCCTTCCATCCAGCCCTGTATAAGTACTGAACAATGAAACAAATCCTGGCGTCGGGAGCCGATTGAACCCTTGTTTTGCATCGCGACGTTAATTAAGCGAGGGGTCTGTTCGCTGATATGCCAGAGACGATCGTCCATGCTGTTCCTGAAGCTGCGTGGCCAAGCCACCGTCAGGTTCGGGTGGAGGAGGCGAGAACGAGGAGAGGAGGAGGCAGCAGGGGGAGGGGAGAGAGGAGGGGGCCTGCGCCTGTTTCCCTTGCGGGAGCGAGCAGAGGGAACCATCTGTTTGAAAGTTAATTACAAACAGATGGTTTCAAAGCTCGCTCCCGCAAGGGAATCGCCAAACGTGCACGCGATGCCATTGAAAGCAATGCAAAGCGATACAAAAGGGGATGATGGACGGAACGCTTGAGCCAATCAAACACTCACCCCCAGTCAACTGATCTGGGTTTAATCCATCATCATTCTTTAGCTCACTCCACCACCCCAGTTCAGACATGGCCATATGCAAATCAGTCTGACCCTGTGCCTCATGGGAACAGTCCAGCCCGAACTGCCAAGCCATGTCTTCCCTGGACCGGAAACAAGCATCCTAGGACCGGTTTCTGGCATTCCAGCCGTCATCAGCCAGGCTTGCTTGAATCCAGTGGCAAAGTGAGCAAGGGACCCACGTCTGGGCATACCCCGCCAACTTAGGGCGAACAAGCTGATACAAAGGGGATGATGGACGGAACGCTTGAGCCAATCAAACACTCACCCTCAGTCAACTGATCTGGGTTTAATCCATCATCATTCTTTAGCTCACTCCACCACCCCAGTTCAGACATGGCCATATGCAAATCAGTCTGACCCTGTGCCTCATGGGAACAGTCCAGCCGAACTGCCAAGCCATGTCTTCCCTGGACCGGAAACAAGCATCCTAGGACCGGTTTCTGGCATTCCAGCCGTCATCAGCCAGGCTTGCTTGAATCCAGTGGCAAAGTGAGCAAGGGACCCACGTCTGGGCATACCCGCCAACTTAGGGCGAACAAGCGATACAAAGGGGATGATGGACGGAACGCTTGAGCCAATCAAACACTCACCCCCAGTCAACTGATCTGGGTTTAATCCATCATCATTCTTTAGCTCACTCCACCACCCCAGTTCAGACATGGCCATATGCAAATCAGTCTGACCCTGTGCCTCATGGGAACAGTCCAGCTCGAACTGCCAAGCCATGTCTTCCCTGGACCGGAAACAAGCATCCTAGGACCGGTTTCTGGCATTCCAGCCGTCATCAGCCAGGCTTGCTTGAATCCAGTGGCAAAGTGAGCAGGGACCCACGTCTGGGCATACCCCCGCCAACTTAGGGCGAACAAAGCGATACAAAGGGGATGATGGACGGACGCTTGAGCCAATCAAACACTCACCCCCAGTCAACTGATCTGGGTTTAATCCATCATCATTCTTTAGCTCACTCCACCACTCCAGTTCAGACATGGCCATATGCAAATCAGTCTGACCCTGTGCCTCATGGGAACAGTCCAGCCCGAACTGCCAAGCCATGTCTTCTCTGGACCGGAAACAAGCATCCTAGGACCGGTTTCTGGCATTCCAGCCGTCATCAGCCAGGCTTGCTTGAATCCAGTGGCAAAGTGAGCAAGGGACTTTTGTATCGCTTTGTTCGCCCTAAGTTGGCGGGGTATGCCCAGACGTGGGTCCCTTGCTCACTTTGCCACTGGATTCAAGCAAGCCTGGCTGATGACGGCTGGAATGCCAGAAACCGGTCCTAGGATGCTTGTTTCCGGTCCAGGAAGACATGGCTTGGCAGTTCGTGCTGGACTGTTCCCATGAGGCACAGGGTCAGACTGATTTGCATATGGCCATGTCTGAACTGGGGTGGTGGAGTGAGCTAAAGAATGATGATGGATTAAACCCAGATCAGTTGACTGGGGGTGAGTGTTTGATTGGCTCAAACGTTCCGTCCATCATCCCCTTTGTATCGCTTTGTTCGCCCTAAGTTGGCGGGGGTATGCCCAGACGTGGGTCCCTTGCTCACTTTGCCACTGGATTCAAGCAAGCCTGGCTGATGACGGCTGGAATGCCAGAAACCGGTCCTAGGATGCTTGTTTCCGGTCCAGGGAAGACATGGCTTGGCAGTTCGTGCTGGACTGTTCCCATGAGGCACAGGGTCAGACTGATTTGCATATGGCCATGTCTGAACTGGGGTGGTGGAGTGAGCTAAAGAATGATGATGGATTAAACCCAGATCAGTTGACTGGGGGTGAGTGTTTGATTGGCTCAAACGTTCCGTCCATCATCCCCTTTTGTATCGCTTGTTCGCCCTAAGTTGGCGGGGTATGCCCAGACGTGGGTCCCTTGCTCACTTTGCCACTGGATTCAAGCAAGCCTGGCTGATGACGGCTGGAATGCCAGAAACCGGTCCTAGGATGCTTGTTTCCGGTCCAGGGAAGACATGGCTTGGCAGTTCGTGCTGGACTGTTCCCATGAGGCACAGGGTCAGACTGATTTGCATATGGCCATGTCTGAACTGGGGTGGTGGAGTGAGCTAAAGAATGATGATGGATTAAACCCAGATCAGTTGACTGGGGGTGAGTGTTTGATTGGCTCAAACGTTCCGTCCATCATCCCCTTTGTATCGCTTTGTTCGCCCTAAGTTGGCGGGGGTATGCCCAGACGTGGGTCCCTTGCTCACTTTGCCACTGGATTCAAGCAAGCCTGGCTGATGACGGCTGGAATGCCAGAAACCGGTCCTAGGATGCTTGTTTCCGGTCCAGGGAAGACATGGCTTGGCAGTTCGTGCTGGACTGTTCCCATGAGGCACAGGGTCAGACTGATTTGCATATGGCCATGTCTGAACTGGGGTGGTGGAGTGAGCTAAAGAATGATGATGGATTAAACCCAGATCAGTTGACTGGGGGTGAGTGTTTGATTGGCTCAAACGTTCCGTCCATCATCCCCTTTTGTATCGCATTGAAAGCAATGCAAAGCGTGCATGTTTTTGCCCGAAAAACTGAATCGATTGCTAAAGGTCCCCTCAGCGCATGCGTGCTGCGTAGGCGAGACCTAAAAATGGTCAGAAAAAGAGGAGGAGGAAGGTAAACAGTTTGGGGTGACCATTCAGACAGGGCCTTTTTCCAACACAGTTGAAAAGGCATTTTTTGATTTGCCTATTACATTTGATCCAATAGACATATTTGCATGAAATTTCATAAATCTGCTAGCCTACTCAGGTGTGCGTGGCATGCCAGATGTCATAAATGTCCGTCTGCATGTTTTCCCATTCCAGCTCCAATAGGAAACTTTGCTTGCGCCCACAGCCTGAACGGATGAACTGATTTACACTAAACTTGGCTTGAAAGGATTACTTTATTTTGAAAGCATTCTTTCTTTGGTGGAAATCTGTTCTATAATTTTAGAGTTAGAAATGTTTGAAGAAGTTGCTCAGTGTCACACTCTTGTATATCTCTGACATAGGCCATTCTCAAATTATTTGTGAATCTGGGAATTCAAAAAATAGAGGGAACTGATTGAATGAGGTAGCCTTTTCTCCCATTGTCCATTTCGACCCCTAATGTAGGACTCATGGATCTGACCAATCTGGCTACTGCAAGATAAAACAATTCTCTTGCAGCAACCTTTTCAGGATGAGTGAAAAGTCCAAATGTCCTGAATTTAAAAAATACAAAACATATAAGGAGGCACAGCAGTCACATACTGGCCCCTTGTCCATACTGGGCGGATCCACAAATTCTCCCCTGGTACAAATTTTAAAAAAAGAAATGAAAAAATTCACATGATTCACAATCATGTTTTCTGATTTGTGAATCGCCAACACCTAAACTGATGGCTTGGGTCTGCAGTGTCTATCTAGGTACCACGGATCCTGGAAAAAATTGAAGTTGTCACAAAAGATTCACAAGTCAAAAGCAAGATTGTTAACCATCTAAGATCTGCAAATCTGAAGAAAAATATACTTATGAAGGTCTGACCAAGGGCCAAGCTCTCTGAGCACACCCAGAGGGGATAAGCCACACATCACAACCAGGCCCTGCACAGAACCACCGCTGTGCAAGACTGAAGGCCTTGAATGGCTAAAGATGGCCACTCACAGAGATTCAGGTGGAGGCCCTGTGCCCATCTCCTGCTCATAGGGTCAAAGTCTGCTCACAGCAGGGGATGGCAGCCTACAGTGTATTAGGCCTATGGCCTGGCTGAAGGCCATACCCTGTACCCAACCCCTTGTGGGGCTCTGCAGCCACTTCTCACTGTGAGATCGCTGGCCCTGCCCTCATCCCATGGTACGCACAGACAAAGACAAAGTAGAGAGAAGATTGACCACACTGGGTATATGTAAGGCCTGGCCACAGGCTCGGCCTTGCAGCCCCCCCCCCACCCATCGCAGGATGGATACAGAGCCAGGCCCCGTATTAAATCCCTGTCTTCAGCCTTAGGATTTGAACAATAAATACATCATAAAAATATTTAATTCACTAAAAAACACAGTTAAAAACTGAGTTATAATTCTGGCTGAAATATGACAAACCTCTGATATTTGCCAGTTATGGTTATCAACACACGCAACAAATGCCATAACTTGTGCTGATGCCATGCTCTAAATACCAATTTGCAAATGATACAGAAACCACCTGTCAAGAGAATACCATGCCTGGTGGCACAAGTTATAGTAACATAGCTAAACACAGTTAAAAACTCAGACATGTTTGAGGTTCAAATACACAGACCCAAGACATAACTCATGGTTGAAACTAGATATTGTTCTTGCCTTAACTTCTTTTTTATTTTTGTGCCATTGCCAAATATGTGTTTTGTTCATAGTGGTTGAACATGAGTTGTGTGCTAAACACAATATAATGGGATGCAGATATAAAAGGTCTGGACATTTGACTTTGTCAGGATGTCACCTCAATAATAAAAGCAAAATCATGTTATAAACACCAATGCAAAAGACATTCAAATCTGTCATTATGGTAGCATAATTATACTAAGAACATTCAGGGCCCGATTACGAGTCTGGCAAACCAAGGACCACCAGACATGTGGGGCGTGTGTGGTGGCGGTCTAGCCACCGCCGCACTGGTGGTCCGACTGCCCCATTATGAGTTGGGTGGACGGACTGCCCCGGGAAAGCTGACGCCGCCAGAGAACTACCATTCCCCTGCGGTGGTGCGGCAGGGTAGAGGCAGCAATGTGCGTGGCAGGACTGCTGCGGTCCCGCCAAGGATATTATGAGTTTCCTCTCTGCTGGCAGTGTCATGGAGGTTCCTACTCCGCATGTGAATACACCCCGGGGGATAACATGTGCCCCCCTGTTTGCTGGCACACCAGTTCCTGCAAGGCATGGACTTTACAGTCCTTACAGTGCACGAACCTTGTGTGGCATTCCAATTGCGGTGTCTTTTTCAAATGAACTGCTGCGTTTAAAAGAGGCACTGCCGTGGGACCGCCACGCCACCCGCCTGCCAGACAACTTTCAAGTCGTAATCTGCTGGGCTGGAGGGCGGCGGTGAGTCTTGGCAGTTTGAAACCGTGGCGGGGAGGCCCGCCAGCTCCCGCAGCTACAAAACTTTTAATCGGCCCCTTAATGTATGTAGTTAACCAGTGTTAATTTGACTATAGACAAGAAAGGATCGCATGTTTCAAAATTTTGCATGCATGTGTGTTTTTTCTATTTTTACACGTAGTGCATTTCGACAAACTTAAGGTGCACACCTGAAACAAAAATGGAGGCTCTTTTGGAGACTACTGCACTTCTGGCATCTACCAAAACAAAAACACTTTCTAAACTATTAGTGGATCCCCTGTTTTCTCTGGGGTACTGTGAGAAGTTGGCCTGGCATATGCTGTCCACTAATTGTAGTGGGCACCTTGCACCAGTCCAAATCGACTCTTATGGTAGGTAGGTTAAAGACAACCTTATTGAAAGCTATCCTAGTGGTAGCTATGGAGAGCAGCCTTCAGGCTAAGTCTTGAAGGAATGTAAAGCAGCTTGTTTTACCAGTCTATAATCTCTTGAGTGACCAAATGAAAGAGCACCACACCAGGTATATATTCAAAATATATGTATTTATTACTAAACACACCCCTCTAGTCTCTTTATGAGGCTAGAGTTCGAAGTACATAGGTTATAAGATCTTAAATCACAGTAATAGCACAAATACACGTTTGGGCCCTAGGGGCGTACCAAACCATATACCAATAAAGTGGTATACGGACCACGACTGAACTAGACACTAGGCCTAGAGCCTCTAGAAGGGCTTGGACCACAAGGAACCACCCAAGGTAGTGACACAGGGGACCCACGGGAGACGCGTGCAGTGTAAATACACAACCGCGATACGCCGTTAACTTCTATGGAGAAAGTCGGGATCGGGAAAATAGAGGAAAGGGACACTTAAAAGAGGACTAGGACAAAACCCTTTGAGATCTAGGACTTTGAAGAGTCTCTACCCACGGGAGCACCGGAGTACTCGTGTTACCTCACCCAGGGAAACCGGGTGCATAGGTGCCTTTCGGGGTCGGGTTTCGTCGTCGTTTCTTATGGCGATCTGCTGCAAAGTGCTGCTGGCGACCAGGAGAAAAGTGTCCGGGTGGATCCAAGAGTGGATCGGAGTTCTGAAGAACCTGAAAGCAGAGGGGACAGAGTCTGGGTCACTAGCCAGTGACCAGGAAGGCGATGGACAGATGCCCACCGATGTCGAGTGCTTCAGTTGCGTTGACAGTTGTCTCGTTTCTGCAGCCACGAGGTCCAGGAGGCGTTGTCGGCAACCAGGAGCAGGATTCGGGCTGGTACACGATGTCTGTCGAGTGCTGCGGTGTCGGCGACCGGATTGGACCCAACAAGCCTTGGCAACGGCAAGTCTCGATGTAGCTGAAGATCGTCGATGGTGCAGACCAGCAAGGTCTGGGGAACTCACCCAGCGAGGGTAAGTCAGGGCAGGCCTGGAGCAACCAGGAGAGCCCTTTGGTTTCTTTAGAAAGTCTTCTGGGGACCCACGAGCCGGCTGGCAAGGGATCGCGAAGACACCTCGGGCGGAATCACTCAACAGGGGCCCACGGTCACTCGGGACGGTGTAGGCCTCTGATCTTCGGAGGGATTCCTGCTGGAGGTTGGGACCACATGTGGTCCAAAGCACAGGTTCGTAGAACGTTGTGAAGGGGTTGCACTCGACAATAGTGCACGGTACCCAGGGGTCGCGGTTCCTCGTCACTCGTGGGGTCCACTTGCCTCAGCTTCGCTGGGGACTCACGATGGCCTTGGAGAAGTCAGGAAATCCACTTCTTGGGCTGCAGGGACTTCGGACTCCGGCGGGAGCGGCGTAGTTTGCGACCGTCGTTGTCGTTTTTGGTGCCTGCCAAGCAGGAGAGTCACTCCTTGACTCCAAGGGAGATTCTTCAGTCCTCTAATCGTGATGTAGAGCATCGAAGGTCCAGGATTCAGTTTCAAAGTTTAGTCCAGGGATATCTAATCTTGCTGTGGCAAGGGTTCCCCATTTTAACCAGTAAAACAGGGAGGGACTATCTCTATGACCCCACCTATGGGAGGGTCAAGGGAGGGGTGGCTACACCCACTTCCCTTTGTCCAGTTTCGTGCCAGAGCAGGGGCAGGTAGCCCCTGAGCTGGTTTGAACTGGCATATGCACAGAGGAGCCTTTTGCTCCCCCAGTGCAGGACTTCAAAGCACTCTAAGAGTGCACCCACCCAGCCCCAATACACATTATCCTGTCTGGGGAGGTGGTCACACCTCCCTGCAACAGGAAACCTATTGTCCAGGCCTCCCCTGCCGGAGTTTCGTCCAGCAGCAGGAGGCCAGACTTGTGTCTGTGGCAGCAGCATCCATTTTGTGATGCCAGGGCTTCAGAAAGAAGTTACCGGGTAAGCCAGAGTTAACATGTCTTTCCCTCTAGAAGGGTGGAATGCTACCCCCGCCGCCAGGATTGGCGGGGGGTAGTATTCCAAGATGTTTGACACCAAACACGACATGTTTAGGTGCAGCCATTCCAAAGTTAGCATTTTACCGCGAGGATATAATGCGCTTAAGAGTATATGGTCAGGCTGCACTACAAACAGCATCAGAGATGGTCTCCGAACGCTGCAGAGGGGCCCTGCTCATGCAGGGGCACCCTCTCACATAGGAACCATGCACTCTGCCTTTAGGATTGATAAGGCCTGCCTTAGGAGTGACTTATAGGTTTCTAGGTGTGTATGTATTTCGTGATATAGGTAACCTATATCACAGTAAGGGAGTGCATGCACCACCTTACCCAGGCTGCAGTAGCAGACCTGTGGTGTCAGTTTGGATGGCCTTCCAGGGGTGGCATAATACATGCTGCAGCCCCTGGCAGGCCTCTGAGGTACCTATGCCCTTGGTACATAGTATACCATATACTAGGGACTTATAAGGGCACTCCAGATCTCAATCAGAGATGTGCCTAAGGCACATGGAATCCATTTTACAGAGAAAGCAGATAGACTGGGGCCCTGAATAGCAGGATCCCAGTCCAACTAAGTCATAAACCAGCAAAACACCATAAAAAAAGTGGGGGCAACCATATAGTCAGATTCCACCTTCCTACAGGTACTACAAACTAATTATGAAGATTTTGATAGACCTTCCCCAGGGCTTTATGGGGTGAGCTTATCGTACAGCTGATCATGCCCGCATTTTATTTGGTGTGTCCAGGTAGTTGTCACTTTATTGTCTTATTTTTTGTATATGCACATTCAGGTGCTTCATCTTTGCTATTTATGGGTGGCCAGCATCAATCGGGCACCTGCAGCCATTCTTTGTAGGGGACACAGGGAAAACTCACAGCCTCCGTGGCACCACTGGGTCCCTCGCACCCAGATCGGCTTCAGTGGGCCAGCCTGGGAGCCTCACGGCCTCTGCTGCTCCACTGGCTCCCTCATACCCAGATCTGCTTCAATGGGCCACCCTGGGAGCCTCACAGACTCTGCTGCCACACTAGCTCCCTACACCCAGATCTGCTTCAATGGCCTGGTCTGGGAGCCTCACAGCCTCTGCTGCCCCACTGGCTCCCTCACACCCATATCTGCTTCAATGGCCCAGCACTGGGAGCCTCACAGCCTCCAAAGCACCACTGGCTCCCTCACACTCAGATCTGCTTCAATGGGCGGCATGGGAGCCTCACAGTCTGTGCTGCCCCACTGGCTCCCTCGCATCCAGCACCGCTTCAATGGCCCCACCTGGGAGCCTCACAGCCTCTGCTATCCCACTGGCTCCCTCATACTCAGCTCTGCTTCAATGGCCCAGCCTGGGAGCCTCACAGCCTCTGCTGCCCCACTGGCTCCCTCACACCCACATCTGCTTCAATGGCCTGGCATGGGAGCCTCACAGCCTCTGCTGCCCCACTGGCTCCCTCATACCCAGATATGCTTCAATGGCCCGTCCTGGGATCCTTACAGCCTCTGAGGCACCGCTGGTTCCTTCACACCCAGCACTGCTTCAATGTGCCGGCATGGGAGCCTCACAGCCTCCACGGCACCACTGGCTCCCTCACACTCAGATCTGCTTCAATGGGTGGCATGGGAGCCTCACAGTCTGTGCTGCCCCACTGGCTCCCTCGCATCCAGCACCGCTTCAATGACCCCACCTGGGAGCCTCACAGCCTCTGCTATCCCACTGGCTCCCTCATACTCAGCTCTGCTTCAATGGCCCAGCCTGGGAGTCTCACAGCCTCTGCTGCCCCACTGGCTCCCTCACACCCAGATCTGCTTCAATGGCCTGGCATGGGAGCCTCACAGCCTCTGCTGCCCCACTGGCTCCCTCATACCCAGATATGCTTCAATGGGCCAGCCTGGGAGCCTCACAGCCTCCGCTGCCCACTGGCTCGCTCGCACCCAGATCTGCTTCAATGGCCCGTCCTGGGAGCCTTACAGCCTCTGAGGCACCGCTGGCTCCCTCACACCCAGATCTGCTTCAATTGCTGGCCTTGGAGCCTCACAGCCTCCGCGGCACCACTGGCTCCCTCACACCCAGATCTGCTTCAATGGCCTGGCCTGGGAGCCTCACGGCCTCTGCTGCTCTACTGGCTCCCTCACATCCAGCACCACTTCAATGGCCTGGTCTGGGAGCCTCACAGCCTCTGCTGCCCCACTGGCTCCCTCACACCCAGATCTGCTTTAATGGCCCAGCACTGGGAGCTCCACAGCACCACTGGCTCCCTCACACCCTGATTTGCTTCAATGGGCTGGACTGGGAGCCTCACATCCTCCACTGCCCACTGGCTTCCCACACACCCAGATCTGCTTCAATGGGCCAGCCTGGGAGCCTCACAGCCTCCGCTGCCCACTGGCTCCCTCGCACCCAGATCTGCTTCAATAGCCCGTCCTGGGAGCCTTACAGCCTCTGAGGCACCGCTGGCTCCTTCACACCCAGCACTGCTTCGATGTGCCAGCATGGGAGCCTCACAGCCTCCGCAGCACCACTGGCTCCCTCATACCCAGATCTACTTCAATGGGTGGCATGGGAGTCTCACAGTCTCTGCTGCCCCACTGGCTCCCTTGCATCCAGCACCGCTTCAATGGCCCCACCTCGGAGCCTCACAGCCTCTTCTACCCCACTGGCTCCCTCACACTCAGCTCTGCTTCGATGGCCCAGCCTGGGAGTCTCACAGCCTCTGCTGCCCCACTGGCTCCCTCACACCCAGATCTGCTTCAATGGCCCGGCATGGGAGCCTCACAGCCTCTGCTGCCCCACTGACTCCCTCATACCCAGATCTGCTTCAATGGCCCGTCCCGGGAGCCTTACAGCCTCTGAGGCACCGCTGGCTCCTTCACACCCAGCACCGCTTCAATGTGCCGGCATGGGAGCCTCACAGCCTCTGTGGCACCACTGGCTCCCTCACACCCAGCTCTGCTTCAATGGGCTGGCATGGGAGACTCACAGCCTCTGCTGCCCCACTGGCTCCCTCACACCCAGATCTACTTCAATGGCCCGTCCTAGGAGCCTCACAGCCTCTGAGGCACCGCTGGCTCCTTCACACCCAGCACCGATTCAATGTGCTGGCATGAGAGCCTCACAGCATCTGCGGCACCACTGTCTCCCTCACATCCAGATCTGTTTCAATGGCCCGTCCTGGGAGCCTCACAGCCTCTGCCACCCCACTGGCTCCCTCACACTCAGTTCTGCTTCAATGGCCCAGCCTGGGAGCCTCACAGCCTCTGCTGCCCCACTGGCTCCCTCACACCCAGATCTGCTTCAATGGCCCGGCATGGGAGCCTCACAGCCTCTGCTGCCCACTGGCTCCCTCACACCCAGATCTGCTTCAATGGGCCGGCACGGGAGCCTCACAGCCTCTGCTGCCCCACTGGCCCCCTCACACCCAGCACCGCTTCAATGTGCCGGCATGGGAGCCTCACAGCCTCTGCGGCACCACTGGCTCCCTCACACCCAGATCTGCTTCAATGGCCCGGCATGGGAGCCTCACAGCCTCCGCAGCACCACTGGCTCCCTCGCACCCAGATCTGCTTCAATGGGCCGGCATGGGAACTTCACAGCCTACGTGGCACCACTTCCCCCCTCACACCCAGCACCACTTCAATGTGCTGCATGGAAGCCTCACAGCCTCCACAGCACCACTGGCTCCCTCACACCCAGATCTGCTTCAATGGCCCGGCATGGGAGCCTCACAGCCTCCGCGGCACCACTGGCTCCCTCGCACCCAGATCTTCTTCAATGGGCCGGCATGGGAGCCTCACAGCCTCCGCGGCACCACTGGGTCCCTCACACCCAGATCTGCTTCAATGGCCCATCCTGGGAACCATACAGCCTCTGAGGCACCGCTGGCTCCTTCACACCCAGCACTGCTTCAATGTGCCGACATGGGAGCCTCACAGCCTCCGCGGCACCACTGGCTCCTTCACTCCCAGATCTGCTTCAATGGCCCGTCCTGGGAACCTCACAGCCTCTGCAGCACCACTGGCTCCCTCACACCCAGCTCTGCTTCAATGGGCCGGCATGGGAGACTCACAGCCTCAGTTGCCCCACTGGCTCCCTCACACCCAGATCTGCTTCAATGGCCCATCCTGGGAGCCTTACAGCCTCTGAGGTACCGCTGGCTCCTTAACACCCAGCACCGCTTTAATGTGCCGGCATGGGAGCCTCACAGCTGTCGCGGCACCACTGGCTCTCTCACACCCAGATCTGCTTCAATGGCCGGCTTGGGAGCCTCCGCTGCACCACTGGCTCCTTCACACCCAGATCTGCTTTAATGGCCTGTCCTGGGAGCCTCACAGCCTCCGCAGCACCACTGGCTCCCTCGCACCCAGATCTTTTTCAATGGGCCGGCAGGGGAGCCAGCAGCTGTGTCACTTCCCACATGTGGTTAGCACGGACAGGGCACTACAGTGCTGCACCACTTGCTCCTCCCAGACATGGGGATGGGATGTGGGGGGCACAGTGCTTCCAGGGCTCTGTCCCTCCCTGGGTGTGCTATGAATGTACAGCATGGGACCTGTCAAGCTGACTTTAGTCCCTATGCCAGTGGGGTCCCTGGCATAATGTTTGAAAGAGACCAGCAGTGCTCATTATCTGGTATGTTCCTACACGTTGGACTCCGGGTGGCGGGCCCCCTGAGACTCTTTAAAAATGTGAAAGATATTTTATATTTTGTTTTGCATAGCATGAGACTTGCAAGACAGTTCTGAATCGTTAGTTTCAAGATGGATGTCAAAAACATTTTTCAGCCATAGTCCAGCCAGATATGCAAAGGATTCAGCCCTTTAATATCCACTAGGCACCTTTTGTAAATGCAAATATCTCAAAAACTACTGAATGGATTTACACCAAATCAAAAAAGCACACTTTTTGAGTAAAGTTCTGCTTTCATTCCACGTTTGATGCAAATCTATTAAGAGGTGTGTGGTATTTAGGTGATGGCATCACTATGATGTTGGGGGTGGAAGGTAGAATGTTTGATTCTTGAAATAGAGCAGAGGAGATAGGTCAGTTGATCTGGGAGGCTGCCTGAGGTAGTTGTCCTGCACCTGATTTAGTCTACTATAAATCTCCTCTTTTAAATTGAACTTGTTGTCACCTACTTCACGTTGGCGATGACTGGGAGTCACCAGGACCTCAACATCCTCCACTTGCTCCCCATCGGCCTCCACTGGCTCCCCATCGAGAAGAGAGTGACCTTTAAGTTACTCACCCACGCCTACAAATCTCTCCATAACATCGGACCCAAATACCTCAACGAAAGAGTCACCTTCCACGTACCCAAAAGGAACCTCCGCTCTGTCGACCTCGCCCTGGCAGAGACCCCACGCATCCGGAGAACCGGAGCAGGCGGAAGAGCCTTCTCCTTCGTCGCAGCAAAGACCTGGAACGAGCTCCCAGTCAGCATCAGATGCTCCCCCACCCTGCACACTTTCAGGAAGTGCCTCAAGACCTGGCTCTTCGATTGACCCGGAGCTGCACCCCCCCCGCCCTAGCGCCTTGAGACCCTCACGGGTGAGTAGCGCACTTTAAAACCCCTGATTGATTGATTAATCCCAAGATTCTCTTCTGAACACAAGAACTCTACTGTCCCCAGTATTCAATGTTCATCGCTGGACGACAACCACTGCCAGCTCTTTTAACTGGGCCGTGGATTGGAGACAAGGCTTGGTGGGCATTACATTTTGAGCCACAGGGCTTGTAAATATTTTGGCTCACATTGCTACTGTTTTAAAGACTTAACGGCATTAGTGCAAGCTCAAAGGTGCCGCCATCAGGAGTGTCACAGTGCTCTCGTGGTGCATACGAGAGTCCAGCGACACTGCGAACAGGAGTGCTTCAGCATTCACTCATCACCGCATGCTCCATGCAGAGTGTGAGCTCGGTGACACTGCGAGCAGGAGCGCTTCACACTCACTCTCCACCGCCTGCTCCATCCAGAGTGTGTGCTCAGCGACACTGCGAGCAGGAGCGCTTCACACTCACTCATCACCGCATGCTCCATGCAGAGTGTGAGCTCGGTGACACTGCGAGCAGGAGTGCTTCACACTCACTCACCACCGCCTATTCCATCCAGAGTGTGTGCTCAGCGACACTGCGAGCAGGAGCGCTTCACACTCACTCATCACCGCCTGCTCCTTGCAGAGTGTGAGCTCAGTGACACTGCGAGCAGGAGCGCTTCACACTCACTCACCACCGCCTGCTCCATCCAGAGTGTGTGCTCAGCGACACTGCGAGCAGGAGCGATTCACACTCACTCATCACCGCCTGCTCCATGCAGAGTGTGAGGTCAGCGACACTGCGAGCAGGAGCACTTCACACTCACTCATCCCGCCTGCTCCATGCAGAGTGTGAGCTCGGTGACACTGCGAGCAGGAGCGCTTCACACTCACTCACCACCGCCTGCTCCATCCAGAGTGTGTGCTCAGCGACACTGCGATCAGGAGCGCTTCACACTCACTCACCACCGCCTGCTCCATCCAGAGTGTGTGCTCAGCGACACTGCGAGCAGGAGCGCTTCACACTCACTCATCACTGCATGCTCCATGCAGAGTGTGAGCTCGGTGACACTGCGAGCAGGAGCGCTTCACACTCACTCACCACCGCCTGCTCCATGCAGAGTGTGTGCTCAGCGACACTGCGAGCAGGAGCGCTTCACACTCACTCACCACCGCCTGCTCCATCCAGAGTGTGTGCTCAGCGACACTGCGAGCAGGAGCGCTTCACACTCACTGATCACTGCCTGCTCCATGCGGAGTGTGAGGTCAGCGACACTGCGAGCAGGAGCGCTTCACACTCACTCATCACCGCCTGCTCCATGCAGAGTGTGAGCTTGGTGACACTGCGAGCAGGAGCGCTTCACACTCACTCACCACCGCCTGCTCCATGCAGAGTGTGTGCTCAGTGACACTGCGATCAGGAGCGCTTCACACTCACTCATCACCGCCTGCTCCATGCAGAGTGTGAGCTCGGTGACACTGCGAGCAGGAGCGCTTCACACTCACTCACCACCGCCTGCTCCATGCAGAGTGTGTGCTCAGTGACACTGCGATCAGGAGCGCTTCACACTCACTCACCACCGCCTGCTCCATGCAGAGTGTGAGCCCAGCGACACTGCGATCAGGAGCGCTTCACACTCACTCATCACCGCCTACTCCATGCAGAGTGTGAGCCCAGCGACACTGCGATCAGGAGCGCTTCACCCTCACTCACCACCGCCTGCTCCATCCAGAGTGTGTGCTCAGCGGCGGCGCTCTTCACTGCGCGGCCGCCAACAGTTTAACTTTCCCGCTCCAGTAGGAGCGTGGCTGTGGCCATGTCAGTTTTGCAGTAGTATTGGTAATCCTGCTGTTCTCTCAGTCACTCACTGTCAATTTAGAAATTGGTCCTGCGGCGGGAGCCTCCAGCCAGTGCAGGAGTGGTGCGACATTTCCCATACGTGGCAGAGGTGTGGTGCAGCGGCCAGGGCAGCTGACTTCGGAGCATAGGGCTCACGGTTCGATCCCGAGCTCTGGCGGTAGATCAGCCCAGCACCATGTGACTCTGGGCAATAGCTCATTTAATTTCCACGACGGCCCCCAGTGCCTTGAGACCCGTAAGGGTGAGTAGTTCGCGATTTACAAAAACCGGATTTTAATTTTTTTAAATTTATTTCTTGTCTACAGCGGATGCTATGAGGGTCTGCTATGAAGTACCAGCATGTGCTCTGGTGAACACATGACCTGGGGCTCTGAAACCTGATTGGCCCTGCCTATACCACTGTGAATTTTGTCTTATAACTTATTTACATCGTTTTGAGTACCTTTTTCCACTGACTTTTTGATTGCCTATAGTCACTTGGTTTTATTCCATCCATGTTATAACTGGAGTATTATTTTGAATACCAGCAAGGAAAGGAGACTTTGTTGTGTGCTTTGGGATTGTTTGCTGTTTTCTTTTCTCTTGCAGGCAGCCTGGCTGGAAGATGAGCAATCTAAAAACTTGATCTATTTTAATTTGGGTGGTTAATATTGCACTTGTTCAATATGCAAGGGGTTAGGTCTCCTCCTTTTTTCTTATCCTCTCCAGGGGAACTGGTCATACAATCGTCCAAGTGTAAAATGTTTTCATGCATTACTCTTGAGTATGTGGCACTCAATTAAGCGCTGAAAGAAAAACATCCCTTTTAATGCATTGTTAAGGGTGAGAAGTCCAGGAGGTATTTGAGCACTTGACAAATTTATATAAGAAGGAAACAACAGGTTTAAACTAATTTTAAATATGTGCTAAAAAATTAGATATGCATTATTTTCCCAAAGTGAGAACAGTTTTGGAAATATATCACTTTGAGAAGAGGAGCGGAGAGAAGGTGAATCAGTGGAAGATTACATTTCTTCTTTGTGCAAACTAGCTTCCACTTGTAATTTTAGAATGTCATCTGAAGAACATCTCCATGATCAGTTCATGCTGGGGTGCTCAACTGAAAAGGCTAAAGAATCAATATGGCAAAAGGACAACCCTTAGTTAAAGGACGTCTTAATGATGCTAAAACTTGCGAGCATTAAATATCTTGTGTGGAAACAATAAAAAAGGATAAGAAGTTAGTTGAGAAGGGTGATGGGGGATAAGATTAATCTGGTCAAAGCCGGTGTTAGGAAAGATAGTGTCAAAAAAGATGTTACTAGGATATTCAAGAAAAGTATGACAAAAAGTTTCTGTTGTGGGAACACTATGCATCTGGCCAACTTTAAGGATTGCCCAGGGTGGAAGTCATGGGGCAAAAAGTGTGGAAAGAAGGGTCATTTCACTAATTGTTGTAGATCAAGTGTCATGGTCAAACAAAAAATTAGAGAGATAAGCTTTGACTCGGATAGTGAATGTGATGAAATTGTTTTGCAAATTAATGCTGATGAGAGTGAAGCCCCTTTTTTGGTGGAAGGAATGCCGGTGAGGACGCTATTTGACTCCGGGGCTAAAATCACCGTATTACCTAAAGGTTTCCATGATTCCAAATTGAAGAACAAAGTAAAGTTATTAAAACCTGACATTAAGCTGAAAGGATATGGAGGAAAACCTATAAGTTTGTTGGGATATTTTCTTTATTGTTTGGAGTTTTCTGATCGACTAGTGGCTGGAAAAATGTACATCTCCATGAAAGAGGATTCCTTTATAAGTTGGATTCATCAGAGGGACTTGAAGGAATATCTTGACCCTAATAAATCTTCTGTGAGGCTTTAGGAGATTGTTGATGAAGTGAGTGAGGTGACAGAAAAGAAGGAGGGGTACTCTGCTGGTGAGAGGTTGCCAAAAACTTTGCAAGTGTTTTCCCAAAAGACTTGGGATGTTTAAAAAAACTATGTTCATCTTATAAAACTCAAACCAATCTTTGTGCCAAAGGCGTGCAAGGTCAGGAATGTACCGTTGACGGTAAAGGAGGATATGGCTAAAGAGTTAAACAAACTGAAGAATGGTGAAATTATTAAAGAAGTTGAGGCATCTGAATGGTTGGCGTCAGTACTAATGGCACGTAATGCGATTGGGGAGCAGTGTTTAATTTGTGCCAGTGGATTCCAGTGCTCAGCACCAGCAGTTTTTTTACTGGGCGAGTGCTATAGACATCTTTCATCTGGGCAGGGAGGTGCAGATTATTATTCAAAACATAAAAGCATGTGGCTGAGGAGATGTATTCTTCCCAATTCATCTTCCGAGCTGCTGTTATTCTTGCCCCTTCGTCACTGCACTTGCGCCCTCCCTGAGCCTCCCATTGGATGATTACAGCTGGGGTGGCTCATGGCTGAGCTGCGGTGAGGCAGACTTGAACAGCCCGGGCCCAGGACAAACTTGGCCCTCTGTTGCAAGGTGCTGCTTCTGGACGGGACCGCTGGGATGGAATTTAGTGTGGACTTGCCAGTTTCTCAGACGCTCATTACTAGCACTGCTTTCTTCCTTTGTACAACACTCGTTTTTGGGGTCTGGGAAAGAACAAGTGAGAAATGCAGTAAAGGGGTAAAGATGGAGGAAGACAAAGACTGGAAAACAGTGACAAAGGAAGAAAGCTGCAGGGAGGAAAATACCCTGAAATGTAAGATAGAGGGGCAGATGGTGTATGGTGGGACTGGTAGCAGAATCAAATGTCAACTCCACATTCAGCAGCGCTAGTAATGAGTGTCTGAGAAAAACTTTGGGGGGTAAGCACATATATTTTTTACAAATGAAGCACTGATGGGGAGGCAAGATTATGTAAAGATCTTAGGGAAATAAATAAGTGTGTCATAGTAGATCATTACCCACTCCCCAACATAAATGAAATGTTGTGTTCTCTGGCAGGAGCTAAGTATTTTATATCACTAGACCTCACCTCAGCGAACCATCAAGTGCAACTACATCTATTATCACAGGACTTTACATTATTTGTAACACCTTTTGTCACATTCAAATATGCAAGAATGGCCTTTGGATGGATATCTGCGGTATCAGTCTTTCAAAGACCTATGGAAGGTTGTTGAAAGGGTTACATGGTGTTAAGATCTACCAGGACCACATACTGGTGTGTTAACACTTGTGAAGAACATAACAAAAGAGTGTGAGCTGTTTTACAGAGAATTGAATCCATTGGATTAACTCGGAAAATAGATAAGTGTATATTCAAAATACCCTGTATTGAGTATTTGGGTCATTTTGTTTCAGGTGAAGGGATACGACCCAAGCATGATCTTGTAGATGCCATCAGTAACATGCCCCAGTCCATCTTTTTTAAGTTTTGAAAAGCGTAAAGTTTATTGAAAAAGAAAAAAGGGGGTGGTAAAGAAGAGGAAATATCACAAAAATACATACAAGTTCTATTTCTGAGGACTATAAAAGTACATAGATACGGGGTCTTCTTACCAGTATATAGAAGATATGTAAAAATATAATACAATACAAATCTGGTCAATTACCTATAAATGTAAGAACAGAATGCAAATATATCTATACAAACAATATTTAAATATAAAAAACAAATCAGAATGTCAAGGAGGTTTTAACACTTCTTGTTCAGAGATTTTACATACAGGGGAAAGTTTAGCATGACTATCAATAAAATTTGTAACTGGGGACCATACCAGCGAACGTTTGAGAGCTAGGGAGATTGGGAATACGTAAACTGTATCCAGTCTGTGATTATAGCACACAGCATACCACCAGGCCTGGAAGGACAGGTCAGCAGATTCCAGTGTTTGGTAATCTGCTGAAATGCTACTCCCAGAAGTAAATCTAACACCTGCAAGTGTAAAGGACAACTCGACCAATCTTCAGAAAGAGAGCCCAAAAAAATATTGACAAACGAAAAAGGGACTGTATGATGAAAAATGTGGGTAATTTGTTTCCAAACACTCCTCCAGAAGTTCTGGACAAATGGGCAGAAAAAAAGTAAATGTTTTAAGTCAGCGTTCGTGGATGAGCAAGACCAACAAGTGTCAGGAAGTTCAGTATTAATCTTGTGTAGAAATTAGGGGGAAAGGAGTAACCTATTGTATATAAAAAGAAGTGTTTGCGTGGTGTTAGCTGCTCTGGATGTTTTCCTAATTTTAAGCCAAATGGTATTCCATACTTGAACGGTCCAGTCGACCTCAAGATCACGTTCCCAGTCTAATTCCACTTTAGTTTTGTCTCTAAAGGGGGTCAATTTACGCAGATAGGTATAAATTGCTGAAGCTTTAGGCCCTGAACTCAAAAATATTTGAGCAACAATAGGAGTAGTGTTCGAATGACTTAAGGATGGATCGGATTTCTGAACAGCTAAGGTCAAAGCTTGTTGTAGCAGAAGATACTTATTAAAAAATGAGGTAGGAAAGTTAAATATAATTTTAGCTTGAGAAAAAGGTATGATTTTATCATTCTGAAATAGCTGATGAACCCAAATGAGGCCTTTTTGTCTCCATGACTTCCAATAAATGGGTTTATCTTTAAGTGTTATGCGATGATTATGCCAAACGGAAGATTGAAGAAGTGAATTCATGCTGGGGGAGTTATCCAATAAAAGTGAATCTAATAGTCTCTGAGTGTGTTTAACAATGGGGGTAGATAGCTTCTGAGGTTTCCGGGTGAAAGAGAGGTATTCTAAAAAGGAAAAAGGTGAGATATAAGATTGCTCAAGCGCCACCCAAAGGGGGGAATCTGATGATGAAATAGTAAGCCAATGGGAGGATAAGTAGGAAAATCGGGAAAGTTAACCCCATCTTCTGTTTTAGGACGAGTAAGCTTTGCTAAGGACATACGTGCTTTCTTCTTATTCCAGAGAAAGGAAGACAACAAAGAGTTAATCTTTTTTAAATATTTTTGGGGTATAGTAATTGGAATGTTAGATACTGTAAACAAGACGATCGGGGATAGCATCATCTTTATTGTATCCAAGCGTCCCCACCAGTACAGGTACAAGGGATGCCATCTGCCAGTAAGGGAAGAAATCTTTGAATAGCATCTATCTAAGTTAATGGAGATTGATGATTGAATAGAAGAGGAGAAATATATTCCTAAGTACTTTATATGGTTAGTATTCCATTTGAAGTTGGTGGTTTTAAAGTACTCTTTAAAAGTAAATTTAGTTAAAGGTAAGATTTCGCATTTGTCATTGTTTAATTTATAGCCAGATACGGAAGAATAGGACTCAGTCTCAGATAAAAGGCGGGTAGAGAGGAGATGGGGTTAGATAGGAACAATAGTATGTCGTCCGCATATGCTGCCAATTTAACATGTGTGCTTCATAATTGAAAGCCTGAAAATCTGAATTTTGACGAAGTTTACACAGAAAAGGTTCTAAAGCCAAATTAAATAGAAAGGGAGATAAAGGACAACCCTGTCGGACACCTCTGCCCAAACTAAAATATGAAGAAGTAAGGCAGTTAACAAATATGGCTGCTTTAGGATTTGAGTATAAGAGAGAAATTAAACTATTTATTTTAGGACCAAAGCCAAACCATTTGAGTGTTGAAAAAATGAATGGCCAGTAGACTGTCGAAGGCTTTTTCCGCATCCAAAGCTATGGCAGCTAAAGACTCGGAAGAATGAGAGGTTTTCGAAAGAATATCGAGGAACAGGCGCGTATTGTCAGTAAGAAAATGACCTTTCACAAAGCCTGATTGCTCTTTACCTAGAAGGTCTGGAAGGAAGGATTCTAATCGTAAGGCCAAGGATTTGGAGAAAATGTTATAATCGATGTTTACCAATGAAATCGGTCTATAGTTTTTACAAAGCGAGGATCCTTATTATCCTTGGGAATGAGACAAATTAGGGCATCTAAAAAGGAACCTGAAGCAGTACCAGCTTGTAAGAAATAGGCCAAAAGTTTATGTAGCTTAGGGAGAAGAAGTTGGGAAAAATGCAAAAAGAATTCGACAGTGAAGCCATCGGGACCGGGGGCTTTATCCTTCTTGAGGGAGCGCAAAGCATTGTTTAATTCCGTCATTGAAACGTCTAACTCTAATGATTCAAAATCTAAATCAATATCAGGGGTTTGGTAATGGAAGAAAGATAATTTATGATGGAATCATCCGTAGGATTGGTCTCTGGTGTATATAAAGAATTATAAAATGTATGAAATTCTTGTAAAATTTCTGAGTCTTTAAATTTAGGCACCTGTTGATCATCAAAGATTGAATTAATATTAAATTTGTTTTTTTTTACTTTGCCTGATTTGTTGTTACGGCCATAGAACTTTGCACTGGGTTTAAGTAGATACAAGGAAGCATTATTAGTAGA
Organism: Calotriton arnoldi; assembly: GCA_963921515.1. Classification (NCBI taxonomy): domain Eukaryota; kingdom Metazoa; phylum Chordata; class Amphibia; order Caudata; family Salamandridae; genus Calotriton; species Calotriton arnoldi. The sequence continues at coordinate 121,908 of CAWUFW010017187.1, read as the reverse complement.
ATCTTTATTAAATTGAAGTTTGGCAGCTATCAGATCTTTTAAACATTCCTTTGATTTAGAGGTGTAATAGGTGTGTTCCAGAGATTTAATCTTAACAAAGAGATCGGTGGCGGATTTTCGGGCGATATGACGCTTTTTGGAGACGTAATTAATGATAAAGTCTTGTGCAGCCGCCTTAAAAGCGTCCCATACGACAGAAAAGTGAAGGGTATCCGCTTCATTAAAAGACTAATATTTATTAAAAAAAGAAGTAAAGACAAGATCGAGTAATAATGAATTATTAAAACGCCATCGTCTAGGGGCAGAAGACTTATATAAAATGTCTAGGGAGACGGAAACTGGGGCGTGATCAGAGATCAGGATAGAGCCAACATCTGAAGAGCATAAGGATTGAGATAGATCATGAGAGATAAAAATATGATCAATACGTGATTGTGTATGGTGTACTGGAGAGAAGAAAGTGTATTCCCTCAAGGTAGGATTGCACAATCTCCAAGCGTCAACTAAACGAAAAGAATGTAAAAATGATTTGTGAGTTTTGGAAGGTATGAAAGAGGACGAGGAGTTTCGATCTATGAAGGGATCGATAACTTGGTTACAATCACCGGCTAAAATCAGGTTATCATGAGGGAGTTGCATGAGCTTTTCAGTGAGGTGAGACCAAAATAGGCAATCAGCTGTAGTAGGTGCATATATATTAAATTGAGTGAGGGGAGTCTTTCCGATTAATAAGTCCGTAAGTAACCAGCGACCTATATAGTCAGTCTCCTGAGAAATAAGTTTAACATGGAGAGATCTGTGACATAGTGTGATAACACCATTACGCTTGCCATCACCTGGAGAAAAGAAAACATCTCCAACCCAGTCTCTCTTTAATTTCAAGGATTCGGATTCAGTGAGGTGTGTTTCTTGAATCATGGCTATATCAGCATTCAGTTTAGACAAATGGGATAATACACGTTGCCTTTTAATTGGTGAGTGTAAACCTCGGACATTCCAAGTAACAACATTTAATGTCATCTAAAAACCATTAAAAGCGCAAGCAGAATAAGACCAGATATAACAGCAACCTTGGTAAGAAAAAAAAGTAGGCATAAAAGTAAATAAATGGAGAAAAATATAGTAACATATGAAGAAAGAATTATGCAGCAAAACCAAAGGGGATGATGGACGGAGTGTTGAACATTGCAAGCACTCACCCCCCGTCAACTGATCTGGGTTTAATCCATCATCATTCTTTAGCTCACTCTGCCACCCCAGTTCAGACATGGCCATATGCAAATCAGTCTGACCCTGCGCCTCATGGGAACAGTCCAGCCCGAACTGCCAAGCCATGTCTTCCCTGGACCGGAGACAAGCATTCTGGGACCGGTTTCGGGCTCACAGCCCTCATCAGCCAGGCTATCTTGAATCCAGTGGCAAAGTGAGCAAGGTACCCACGTCTGGGCATACCCTGCCAAAGGTCAGACTGATTTGCATATGGCCATGTCTGAACTGGGGTGGCGGAGTGAGCTAAAGAATGATGATGGATTAAACCCAGATCAGTTGACTGGGGGTGACTGCTTGCAATGTTCAACACTCCGTCCATCATCCCCTTTGGTTTTGGTAAGTTCGCCCTAAGTTGGCAGGGTATGCCCAGACGTGGGTCCCTTGCTCACTTTGCCACTGGATTCAAGATAGCCTGGCTGATGAGGGTTATGAACCCAAAACCGGTCCCAGGATGCTTGTTTCCGGTCCAGGGAAGGCATGGCTGGCAGTTCGGGCTGGACTGTTCCCATGAGGCACAGGGTCAGACTGATTTGCATATGGCCATGTCTAAACTGGGGTGGCCGAGTGAGCTAAAGAATGATGATGGATTAAACCCAGATCAGTTGACTGGGGGTGAGTGTTTGCAATGTTCAACACTCCATCCATCATCCCCTTTGGTTTTGCTAAGTTCGCCCTAAGTTGGCAGGGTATGCCCAGACGTGGGTCCCTTGTTCACTTTGCCACTGGATTCAAGATAGCCTGGCTGATGAGGGTTATGAACACGAAACCGGTCCCAGGATGCTTGTTTCCGGTCCAGGGAAGACATGGCTTGGCAGTTCGGGCTGGACTGTTCCCATGAGGCACAGGGTCAGACTGATTTGCATATGGCCATGTCTGAACTGGGGTGGCGGAGTGAGCTATAGAATGATGATGGATTAAACCCAGATCAGTTGACTGGGGGTGAGTGCTTGCAATGTTAAACACTCCGTCCATCATCCCCTTTGGTTTTGAAAGAATTATGTAAGCAAGTAAGAAATTAACTTTATAGGAACTAATCAGAATGAAAGCAGAACCAATATAAGCTGAATAGATGAAGAGAAGCATCAGAAATGGGAAACTAGAGAAAAAGTAAGAAAAAAAGAAAGAGTAAGAGAAAAGATAAAAAGCAGAGAACGAAAAATAAAAGAGAGGGGATCCGTAAATGTGAGGTGACAACAATTAAGAAAAAAAATAGGAGGATAAAAATTAAAAGATAAATCTCTTCAGTTTGAGAAGTGGCAGAGGGAGTGGGAAAAGGAGGTGATGTAGAAAAAAGAATCTCTGTAATCTGAAACATAATAGGGGAAGTAGGAAAGGAGAAAGATAGAGAAGAAAGATATGAATGGTGGCAGATAGAGAAGTAAGATATCAAATAAGGAAAGAAGGGAAGTAGAAAAAGAAGAGAGGTAACCTGAAAAAGAAAAAATAGAAAAATAAAAAGGGAAAAACACATACTACAAAATTGAACTGGAACAGTCTGAAGAAGAGAAGAAATACATTATCCAACAATGCGAGAGATAGAGTGGACAACAACTTTAAACAAATTATTATGATTAGCCAAAATGTGAGGTGGAAGCACCAGACGTATCCATAGTGTCAGCTTTACAGAAATTGAGAAAACTTTTCAATTTGAGAGGATCTTCATATGTAGTTGTTTTGTTCTTATAGGTGACCTTGAAAAGACAAGGGTGAAAGAGACCGCATCTAGCTCCAAGGTCAAGAAGATCTGGTCTCAACTTCAGAAAGTCTCTACGTCGGTCTGCAGTACTCTTAGCATAGTCTTGTGAGAAGAACAATGTGTGACCCAACCCTGAGATACGTGGTGATTTTTTAGAAGCTGATAGGACTTTAAGGAGGTCTGTATATTCCAGAAAGTACAAAATGACTCCTCTTGGACGACTAGAAGCAGAAGTGTCAGCATGTTGACGACCCAACCTGTGTGCACGTTGTATGTTTAGAACTGTGTCTACAGGTAAACCCAACACTTTAGGTAGAAAAGATTTGAAAAAGGAGATCGGGTCTGCCCCTTCCATGTTCTCTGGCAAACCATAAATGCGTAGGTTGTTTCTTCGATTTCTATTTTCTAAATCTTCAACATGCTTCTGAAGAAGAGATACTTGCGATTGAAGAGCGTGTACTTTAGATTCAGTCACATTATAAGAAGAAACACTCTGCTCCACTGCAATAAGTCTCTCATCATGCTGGGACCATCTGTCTGTCAAAATTTGAAGTTTGGAATTGGTCTCTTCCATAAAGGGCCTTAGGGCCCGTATTTCTTCCAAGAGTAAATCCAAAGAAGCAGGTGGTGGTGATTTTGCAGGAGATTGAGGGTCTTTTTTGAGTCTCTTAGAGTTGGTTTTGACTGAATTTGCAAGTGTAGGAACCATCGATTGAGAGTGTGAAGATGCACCAGGCTTTTGCGAAGAAGCAGAAGCAGACTCCATCTTGGCAAATTTTGTGAAGACTGTAGAGTTCTTGATAAGTTTATTAGATGGAGACGAGATGGAGGAAGAGAGTCTCCGCAATCTCCCCATAAATTGAGGAAGGATATTCCAGGAAAAAAGGTAAGCAGATAGTGGCGTAAAAAACAAGTATAAGTGAGGACAATTGGTATGAGATGAGGCCAATTATACTTGAGAGCAAAAAAGATAACTGATTTTGAAGATAATGATTTCCACCACACAGAGCAATAACGAGCAATGAGGGTTATCAAGAGAAACCATGTGTGTATCCACAGCAATTCAAAAAGTGTATCAACGTAGCGACCAACTGTGAAGCCTTAATGACTCATAAGTGACCACTTTTAAAGGAGAGAGAGAGAGACTGTCTGAGTAAACAAATGATATCTCCTTAGCCACAGATTGTCCGGATCAGGTAGCATTCAGTCATGAGGTAAATATTCTGTGGCATTCAATAGAAGCTCCCATTTATAAATATCATGCATTTCTGTAAACTCTGCGTCGATACAAGTGAAAACAAAATGGACTGAACTGTTCTGACAACATTTCTCACAGAATGAAGACAGGCTGCGCGCTCGTCAGCAATTTCCCTGGTTTTCTGTGCACAATGGACTGCTGTGTTATCGTTATCAGTCCATCGCGGGTAACGTCAGGAAACAGGTTGCAAGCTGCCTCCGGTGTCACAAAATGAGTGAAGCGAAAGGAATTAAAGCGGTAATGGGCAAATGCTTTTACCGCAACAGGCAGCGTGAGGAGACTTCAGCGCACAGCTTTAAAATGGCGGCTGTGCCTGAGGTGACAGCGAGCCATGAAAATACCTCTAGAAGCGTTGCCAGCAAGATTCTCGCATATCCAACACGAAGTCGGGTGCTTCTAAGGGTAGAAGCCGTAGTACATCCAGCTGACAGGTCACGGGGCTCGCATAGCACGGGCGGATTCTGTGCCGATGTAGCGGAGCTCACGGGAAGTCCGCCATCTTCCATGGGCGTCAAGCCACACCCCATGCCCAGTCTATCTAACAAAGAGGAACTTGTGAAATTTATGGGCATGACAGATTATTAGAGCAAATGTATTTTGAACTTTGCTGGGAAAATTGAGAACATGAGGGATTGTTAAAGAAAGGAAAGGAGTTTGTAAGGAGCAAGAAGTGTGAAGAAGAATATTTGCATCTGAAAACCTGTTTGCAAAATACCCCATGTGTTAGTGGTTTTGAACCGTTCCAAAGGACCATTTTGATGACAGATGCCAGTTCTAAAGGTCTTGGTGGGGTGTTGTCACAAGAGATTGATGGCTATGAAGGTCCATATAGTTTATTTACAGAGCACTGAAGGGGCAGAGTTGAGATACTTTGTAATTGAAAAGAGGCCATGGCTATATATTGGGCTGAGAAGAAACAGAAAAATTCTATGGGGAAACCATTTTGAGATAAAACCAGATCATAAGCCCTTGAGGGAGATCTTTACAAACAAGGGGGAGACAGTGTTTCCATAAAAATGTGCAAATGGGTGGTTGCCCTTCAAGAATTTGAATTTGATATGGTGTATGATCCAGGAGTCAAGAACTCGAGAGCAGACTGTTTTTCCAGATTGTGTGGTGTCAATAAAAGGACATCGTGGGAGGATGGCTGGAAAGTTTGTGATATCACAAATGGCATTATACAAAAGAAGGAGTGGTTGGAAGGAATGCAAGCTGATTCAATTTTGCAGGAGGTGGTGAGTATGATGAAGGGGAGTTGGAGCACAAAGAATGAATCTGGAGATGAGTGAAGTAATTTTGGAGTGTTAAAGATGAGTTGAGTGAAAAGGAAGGTTTTTTGTTGAGAGGTAACTGGTTGGTACCTCCCAAGAATTTGAGAGAAAGAATAATTGAGAAAGCTGATGAGAGTCACACAGGGATTTCAAAGACTAAAGTAAGAGTGTGTGAAGATTACTGGTTGCCAGGTATGGATTTAATGGTGGAACGAATGATAAGAGGGTGTGGCGAGTGACTGTGTAGCAGTAAGATTCTGAAGTATCACACGCAACCTCTTACTTTGCATAAGTTACGGGGCCCCTGGGAGGAGATAGCTTTGGAGATTGTGGGATATTGTGGGACCTATTAAAATTGCGAGAGTGGATTGGTATATTCTTAGCTGCATTTCTAGCTGGCTGGAGGTTAAAATAACGAATTTGGTGGAAACAAAGGATATATATATAAATTTGTTTCCAGAGGAAATGTTTGAGAGAGAAGAATATTCTTCTTCATTACTAACAGACAATCCTCTAAGCAAATGGAAGCTTTTTTGTTTCACAAGGGTATAACACACAGGAAGTTGGCTCTCTTTCATCCCAATGCAAACATAATGATAGAGAGATTTAATAGAGTTTTTACGGAGACTATCCAACTTGCTGTTGTGTGTGGCAGGTGTTGGATAAAAGAATTGAAGGAAAAGGGGAGGTGAAGTGTACATACTAGCCACACACTCCACAACAGGTAAATCACCATTTGAGTTATTCAAAGGTTGGAAACCCATCTGATTAGTATGTCCTAGATGGGTTACTAAAAGGAAGGGTCTATCAGGTAAACAAATTTTAGGAGAAGAAGTGGTAGATAATGAGAGATGTAAAATGGTGAAAGGAAAGCATGAGTTTGATGATCGGAAAAATATGAAGGGGACAGTGGTGAATGTGGGAGATTAGGTCAAAATCAAGCTTTGTGTGCAAAATCTGGATATTCAAAATTCAGTAGAATGATGAGATTCGTGAAATTGTTTAAAAATGCAATCGAGACGGAAGACAACATGATCTGGAACTTGAATAGAGTTGCAAAATGTTTGCACCCACGTGCCTTGGGTGACAATACAAATTCTTCCACAATGCAGCAAAAAGATGGCCAGAAAAATGGTATTGTGTTCCTCATTCCTTGAAGGGGCAGGGTCACCGTACTTTGAAAATACCTTCTTATCTGAAGGACTATGTTATCTGATTTATAGCATATGCAGTATATTGTGGGCACCTATTTTTTTCCAAATGTCTTCTAATATATTTTACTTTGCTCTCTAAATATTTTTATACTTTGTTTTGATGGGAGGAAGGCGAGTGGTATTTAGGTGATGGCATCACTATGATGTCAGGGGTGGAATGCAGAATGTTGGCTTCTTAAAATACAGCAGAGGAGATAGGGCAGTTGATCTCGGAGGTTGGCTGAAGTCGTTGTCCTGTGCTTGATTTATTCTACAATGAATGTCCTCTTTTAAATTGAACCTGTTGGTGCCACCTACTTCACATAGTGTTTGCTTTATTTTTCTACAAAATATTCTTTGGGACCTAAAATTGGAAATGATGCACTTTTTACTCTTTCAATTTTATTTTTTCCTATGGATGGATCAACAAGAAACTTGGCATACCAACATTTAATTGACTGATTGACAATTTTCATGGCAATATATCGACAAAGTCAAAAGTTATAGGCAAATTAAAAAATAAGTTTGCAAAGAAAACTCTATCTCAAAAATAACTACCTTATCTATATCTCATATATTACAAAGCAAATCCATATGGCTTCAATTCATTAAAGCCTTACTTTTCCTCCTCTCAGGCTCCCTGTGTGAGATCTGTCCCTACAGCTGGATGCTATCAGGAGGCAGGTGCTACTTCTTCTCTGAGGAATTCAAATCCTGGAATACAAGTCGAGAATACTGTACCTCCCGATTGTCGGACCTCATAACCATTGATGACGAGATTGAAATGGTAGAGTATGGGGTCTATGGCTGGGTCTTCTGGCTTCACATAACTCGTTGGACTGAGGTATTCCACAAGAGAAAGAAGATAGTTCCATTTGGGGTTGTAGAACTTGTTGTATACGATAACTGACTGAAAATCATAATCAACATCTGTCACAGTGACAGTCCGAGAGATAGGTGAATAGCAGAGCACTGTGACTCAGAGGGCCAAGTTAAAAATGAGAGTTTTGTGATGTCTGATACCTAATGATATCAGTGTTCAGACCCTTCTCCAATATCAGCCTCTCCAGGATTATAAACATGTAAAAATCAAGCAAAGCAGCCAGAGGAGACAAATACAGGGAGACAGAGGGGGAACCTATAGGGACATATTGGGGAGATTCTGTAGACATAAAAATGAGGTGGGAATCAGACTGGTAGTGAGACCCTTAAAGGTGTGTGCTTTGATAATATAAAAGGGACATTTAATGGTGGTCTCATAAACACTTATGAGAGACAGTCTATACACAGCACAACTATAAATATACACAGGAGCAGTAAATGTAAGCATCACAGATGTACAAAAGTAGGAAAACTGGGGCCACTGAAGACATCTCTAATGCTTCTTTACATCTAGGATTTGGTTTGAAACGGCGGCAAAGAAGTCATTGTACACGTGGATCGGCTTGAGGTACAGTGACGTCACGATGGACTGGAGGTGGCTGGATGGGTCCAGACTGCAGACTGGGAGGAAGGGCTGGGACTGTTTCCCTTCCATTCACTAAGCCTTGGCTGTGCTAGTGAAGGACTCTGGTAACTCCAGTTACTTACTGAATAGGAGGGGCAGATCTTTGTGGGTGAACAACAACCAAGAGGGGGAGAAAAAGGCTCAGCTCAGACACTGCTGGAGAGATATTGTGCATGTACCTAGACAGAAGAAGGCCACACAGAGAGAACAGGATGACATGAACTGTAGATTTGAGCTCTATAAGAAGGCATGACATCTTTAAAGGCACAGGTGATATTCTACAATTAATATCTCAGTGTCTTTCATTGAACCCATAGGAAACAATTAGATAAAGCAGATATTTCTGGCAGTTGTTGTTAACTGTTTTGAAGGGGAAACCGAGTTTACAACGCTGTCATTACATCGCAGTACTATAACAACGCGGTCATAGCTACGACCGCGTTGTTAGTACGCGATACATTTACATGGCTAGTCATTAGAACGACTTGCTGTAGGGGGCGCTATGGTATTGGATATGAATTCCAACACCTTCCCTACTGTTGCGTAAACTGGAGTAGGAATAGTAAATAATACTATTCCTAAGTCCAGCGCGCCCCCTACAGCAAGTCGTTCTAATGACTTGCAATGTAAATGTATCGCATACTAACAACGCAATCGTTGTAACGACCGCGTTGTAAAAGCATGCGATGTAATACATCGCGTTGTAATGTGCTATATTCCTTTGAAGTCATTGCTGCTGTCAATTAGTTTGGTTGCATGCTGCAGTGACATCACGATGCCTGCATCTGTATTCCACAGCCCCACCTTGTGCTTAAAGCCGCTCCTCAGCAACACATCTCATCATTTCATTTTCTTAAAAGCTCACGAAAGGATACGGAGTTTGGGGCGAGGCTGGTGGGGGGGGCAGATCTTATACCAGAATAAGCATCAACAATTGGCTTGTTTTCCACTGATGGCATCCAGTTGCCAGCCTAGACAACTAGAGGAAAGCTACAAGAGGGTAAATGATAACCCACTTTGTTCCATAAACCTACCATTTTGAAGCACACGATTCATCATCCATGCAAACTAAGGGACAATTTAGTTTATATATTTATTCATTTACCTACTTATGTATTTATTTGAGAGTTTTATAAAGCATAAAAATGATCTGAAGGTATCAGAACACTTTACAGCATACACATGATGATGACCCCCAGTAAAATATGGAGGTTACATAGCACGTATGGTTAAAGACAGTGTGAACTTTTGTTTTCAAATGGGGGCTTACAAGGTTCAGCAGATTGCATGAAGTCGAACAATAATGGAAGGCAAGCTTACTATATATTTTTTTTAAGAGCTCTTAGCTGCAACTCAATGCTTTTCAGCTGCAGTGCAGATCCACCTTGTGGTTGGTTCTATGGCTGAACTTTGTAGCTTGAAAAATGTTAAGTCTTGAATAAGTGTTGTGTTTTTTTCAGAAAGCTTTACAATTTTTTTAATGAAAATTGCTTTTATTGAACATTGAACTGTTTGAAACAATGAAATATATATTTCATTATAAATATTGGACATTTTTTGTCAAATACAATACACATGTTTTATTTATGTTGATATCTTTACCCCTTCATAAACCCAATAGCCAGTCAGTAGCTCTGCCTTACTTAAAATGACACCCCTTATATTTAGCCTTGAATACCCACAAAGGTTTGAGCACCAGGCAGGGTCGGATTGGTAACGCGGGCACTCGGGCAATGCCCGAGGGGCCGGTGTCCAGTTCCAGATGTGGGCTGCTTTTTTGAGCAGTCTGGGGGGCCGATTTGGGTGGTTTCTGCAATGTTCGGATACCGCCAGCAGCCCAGTGGGTACCTGAGTGACCATTCTGGAGGCAGATGGGCGTCCATTACCTCCCTTTTATCAAGGGGCAGAAGTGCCACTCCCTTTCTCTCGCTGGGCCGGCCCACTAATATATGCATATTGAGCGGGGCAGGAGGCCTGAGCAGAAGTGGCCTCACTTTCAGGTGTGTTTCACCACTGTAAACTAATCCGTGCATTTTTTTTTACCCCTCCCCCCTTGTTTTATAAAATTTCGCCGAAGCACTACTTTGCGGAAAGACAATATGCAAATATGGGCCACTTTTTTTTAGCGTGCCCAGGCCGATTTTTAATCCCAATCCAACCCTGGCACCAGGCCCTGTACCACACCCCTCACTGCGTATGGCTGATGCACAGTAAGGGGGTTAGGCACCCGGGAGGGTTCAGCATTGGGCATGGCCAGTGGCCAGTCCCACTCTGGGCATGCTGGCTCAGAGTTGGCACTATGTTTGATTATAAAATCTTATTTTAAATTAAAAAGAATCCTTGAAATCCTCAAAAAAACAAAGATTAAAGTGTTATTATAGTTAGTTGTAGTAATAATACCTTACTTTGCATTAAAAAAACCTTGAAAATTCACTGAAAAAACACTCCAATCTAAGCAGCAGTTAGGAAAGTGTTGAACTCTGAAGGGTTTAGATTTACTATCCCCACTCTAATCAAAGCAACAGTAGAGAAAGGGTTGAACTTGAGAGGGGTTAGATTTACTATTCTTACTCCAGTCAAAGCAACAGAAGGGAACGTGTTGGACTCCAGAGGGAGTTAGATTTATTATTCCTACTATAAACTACATAATAGTAGGGAAAATGTTGGGCTTTGAAGGAACTAGAAATAAAATTATACCTCCAAATAATTTTCTAAAAAACATGTAAATAACTACAATATAAAAAATATAAAATCATATTTTAAATAAAAAATATAAAAACAATTCCAAAAATTAATAATAATAAAGTGAAACTTGTAAAAAAAAATACAACTGAAATATAACTTACATCTCTACCTACACTAAAAGAGTAAACATTGAAAATTGTGACTTTCATGATAACTTAAAATAAAAAAATATATTTTTTAAAACCATTAACTCTTAAATGGAGTACACTACAAATATATTTAAAATGGATTAACACTAAGACAGTCAACATTAACCCATAAAAAACCAACAAGCACCTGCTAGAACATCAATTACTTAAAAATAGTCAAAATGTAAACATACTAATGATTAAATAATTAAAACTGTTATTTAAGTTAAAAATGTAAAAAACTAATTACCAATCACACACCGAAAAGCCAATCAAAAATTAATTTGCATTAACATTCAAAATAATAATTAAAATAAAAGTCCCACCCTATTCCCCTACAATCCCAATCCTCAGCTACTAAAAGCATTAGAAAAGTAAACATTTTAATATACATTAACATTCTAAAAATAAAAAAACAATTTACATATTTCACATAATAATTAAGAATTACAAAATATATTTAAATTACAAAATCAACAATACTCTGTGACACTATATTTTTGTTTTCACAATATCCTTTACACGATACTAAGTAATTACAATATATACAACTTGATATTTTGTCCAATCACCCCTGTTTCTTTCAATCTCAATGCATTAAACCACAATGTAACTCTAGGCACAATCTAACCTCACATCTGTAGGGACATCTGTCTCAGCCTTAAGCATTACCATACAGCTGTGCCGTCTGACTGCTGGTTTGATGACACAGTGTGAGAGGTTGGGTCCATGGTTATGGTGTTGCTGTGAGTATACATAAATCTCGCAGGTGATATCACTCCTAGAGGATGGGACGCTCAGCACTGGTGTCACTTTCATTGTATGGGAAGCTCGACACTAGTGTCAGTGTCAGGAGATGGGAAGCTTAGCACTGGTGACGCTGTTAAGATGGGAATCGCTGCACTGGTGTCACTGTCAGGGGATGGGAAGCCAGGCACTGGTGTCACTGTCAGGGGATGGGAATCGTTGCACTGGTGTCACTGTCAAGGGACGGGAAGCTCAGTGCTGGTGTCACTGTCTGGGGATGAGAAGCTCCTCACTGGTGTCACTGTCAGGGGATGGGACGCTTGGCACTAGTGCCATTGTCCGAGGATGGGAAGCTCGGCCCTAGTGTCACTGTCAGGAGATGGGCAGCTGAGCAATGGTGTCACTGTCAGGGGATGGGAAGCTCAGCACTGGTGCCACTGTCACAGGATGGGAACCTCAGCACTGGTGTCACTGTCTGGAGATGGAAAGCTCGGCACTGGTGTCACTGTCAGGGGATGGGAAGCTCAGCACTGGTGTCACTGTCAAGGGATGGGAAGCTCAGCACTGGTGCCACTATCACAGGATGGGAAGCTCAACACTGGTGTCACTATCAGGGGATGGGACGCTTGGCATTGGTGTCACAGTCAGGGGATGGGAAGCCTGGCACAGGTGTCACTGTCAGGGGATGGGAAGCTTGGCACTGGTGTTACTGTCAGAGGATGGGAAGCTCAGCACTGGTGTCACTGTGAGGGGATGGGAAGCTCGGCACTGGTGTCACTGTAAGGGGATGGCAAGCTCAGCCCTGTTGTCACTGTCAAGGGATGGAAAACTCAGCACTGGTGTCGCTGTTGGGATGGGAAGCTCTACACTGGTGTCACTGTCTGGGGATGGTAATCGCTGCACTGGTGTCACTGTCTGGGGACGGAAGCTCGGCACTGGTGTCACTGTCACAGGATGGGAAGCTCGGCACTGATGTCAATGTCAGGGGATGTGAAGCTCGGCACTGATGTCACTGTCAGTGGATGGGGAGCTGGGCACTGGTGTCACTGTAAAGGGACAGGAAGCTCAGCACTGGTGTCACTGTCAGGAGATGGGAAGTTTGGCACGTGTGTCACTGTCTGGAGATGGGAAGCTCGGCACTGATGTCACTGTCAGTGGATGGGGAGCTCGGCACTGGTGTCACTGTAAGGTGGACAGGAAGCTCAGCACTGGTGTCACTGTCAGGAGATGGGAAGTTTGGCACGGGTGTCACTGTCAGAGGATGGGAAGCTCGGCACTGGTGTGACTGTCATGGTATGGGAAGGTCTGCACTGGTATCACTATAAGGGGCCAGGAAACTCAGCACTGTTGTCACTGTCCGGAGATGGGAAGCTTGGCACTGGTGTCACTGTCAGGGGTTGGGAAGCTTGACACTGGTGTCACTCTCAGAGGATGGGAGGCTCGGCACTGGTGTCACTGTCAGGGGATGGGAATCGCTGCACTGTTGTCACTGTCAAGGGATGGGACACTTGGCACTGGTATCACTGTCAGGGGATGGGAAGCTCGGCACAGGTGTCACTGTCAGAGGATGGGAAGCTTGGCACTGGTGTCACTGTAAGGGGATGGGAAGCTTAGCACATGTGTCACTGTAAGGGGATGGCAAGCTCAGCCCTGTTGTCACTGTCAAGGGATTGAAAGCTCAGCACTGGTGTCGCTGTTGGGATGGAAAACTCTACACTGGTGTCACTGTCGGGGGATGGGAATTGCTGCACTGGTGTCACTGTCAGGGGACGGAAGCTCGACACTGGGGTCGCTGTCACAGGATGGGAAGCTCAGCACTGATGTCACTGTAAAGGGACAGTAAGCTCAGCACTGGTGTCACTATAAAGGGACAGGAAACTCAGCACTGGAGTCTCTGTCAGGGGATGGGAATCCTGGCACTGGTTTCACAGTCAGGGGATGGGAACCTCAGCACAGGTGTCACTGTAAGGTGATAGGAAGCTCAGCACTGGTGTCACTGTCAGGGGATGGAAAGCTCGGCACTTGTGTCACTGTCAGGTCATCGGAAGCTCTTTACTGGTGTCACTGTCAGGGGATGGGAAGCTAAGCACTGGTATCGCTGTCAGGGGATGGGAAAATCAGCACTGGTGTCGCTGTCAGGAGATGGGAAGCTGAACACTGGTGTCACTGTCAGGGGATGGGAAGCTCAGCACTGGTTTCACTGTCAGGGGATGGGAAGCTCAGCACTGGTATCGCTGTCAGGGGATGGGAAAATCAGCACTGGTGTCGCTGTCAGGAGATGGGAAGCTGAGCAATTGTGTCACTGTCAGGGGATGGGAAGCGCAGCACTGGTGTCACTGTCAGGAGACTGGAGGCTCGGCACTGGTGTCACTGCCAGGGGACTGGAAGCTCGGCACTAGTGTCACCGTCAGGGGATGGGAAGCTCAGCCCTAGTGTCACTGTCCGGGAATGGAAAGCTCGGCACTGGTATCATTGTCAGGGGTGGGAAGCTCGCCACTAATTTCACTGTCACGGGACGGGAAGCTCGGCACTGGTGTCAAGGTCAATGGATGTAAAGCTCGGCATTGGTGTCACTCTCTGGGGGTGGGAAGCTCGGAACTGGTGTCATTGTCGGGATAGGAAGCCTGGCACTGGTGTCACTATCAGAGGATGGGAAGGTCAGCACAGGTGTCACTGTCAGTGGATGAGAAGCTCAGCACTGGTGTCACTGTCAGGGGATGGGAAGCTCGGCACTGGTGTCACTGTCAGATGATGGGAAGCTTGGCCCTGGTGTCACTGTCAGGGGATGGGAAGCTCAGCACTGGTTTCACTGTCAGGGGATGGGAAGCCTTGCACTGGTGTCACTGTCAGAGGATGGGAAGCTCAGCAATAGTGTCACCGTCAGGGGACGGGAAGCTCGGCCCTAGTGTCACTGTCACAAGATGAGAAACTCTGCACTCGTGTGACTGTCAGGGGATGGGAAGCTTGGCACTGATGTCATTGTCTGTGGTTGGGAAGCTCGGCACTGGTGTCACAGTCACGGGATGGGAAGCTCAGCACTGGTGTCTCTGTCAGGGGATGGGAAGCTCAGCACTGGTGTCACTGTGAGGGGCTGGGAAGCTCAGCACTGGTGTCACTGTAAGGGGATGGGAAGCTCGGCACTGGTGTCAACCTTCAGGGGATGGGAAGCTTAGCACTGGTGTCACTTTCAGGAGATGGGAAGCTCAGCACTGGTGTCACTGTGAGGTGATGGGAAGCTCGGTACTGGTGTCACTGTAAGGGGATGGGAAGCTCGGCACTGGTGTCACTGTCAGGGGATGGGAAGCTCGGCACTGGTGTCACTGTCAGGGGGATGGGAAGCTCGGCACTGGTGTCACTGTAAGGGGATGGCAAGCTCAGCCCTGTTGTCACTGTCAAGGGATGGGAAGCTCAGCACTGGTGTCACTGTTGGGATGGGAAGCTCTACACTGGTGTCACTGTCGGGGGCTGGTAATCGCTGCACTGGTGTCACTGTCAGGGGACGGAAGCTCGGCACTGGTGTCACTGTCACAGGATGGGAAGCTCGGCACTGATGTTAATGTCAGTGGATGGGAAGCTCGGCACTGATGCCACTGTCAGTGGATGGGGAGCTCGGCACTGCTGTCCCTGTAAGGGGACAGGAAGCTCAGCACTGGTGTCACTGTCAAGAGATGGGAAGTTTGGCACTGGTGTCACTGTCAGGGGCTGGGAAGCTTGGCACTAGTGTCACTGTCAGTGGCTGGGAAGCTTGGCACTAGTGTCACTGGCAGGGGATGGGAAGCTCGGCACTGGTGTCACTGTCATGGTATGGGAAGGTCTGCACTGATGTCACTGTCAGGAGATGGGAAGCTCAGCACTGGTGTCACTGTGAGATGATGGGAAGCTTGGCCCTGGTGTCACTGTCAGGGGATGGGAAGCTCAGCACTGGTGTCACTGTCAGGGGATGGGAAGCCTGGCACTGGTGTCACTGTCAGAGGATGGGTAGCCTGGCACTGGTGTCACTCTCAGAGGATGGGACGCTCAGCACTGGAGTCACTCTCAGGGGATGGAAAGCTCGGCACTGGTGTCACTGTCAGGGGATGGGAAGCTCAGCACTGGTGTCACCGTCAGGGAATGGGAAGCTCGTCATTGGTGTCACTGTCACGGGATGGGACGCTCATCCCTGGTGTCACTGTCACAGGATGGGAAGCTCAGCACTGGTGTCACTGTGAGGGGATGGGAAGCTCGGCACTGGTGTCACTGTAAGGGGATGGCAAGCTCAGCCCTGTTGTCACTGTCAAGGGATGGGAAACTCAGCACTGGTGTCGCTGTTGGGATGGGAAGCTCTACACTGGTGTCACTGTCTGGGGACGGAAGCTCGGCACTGGTGTCACTGTCACAGGATGGGAAGCTCAGCACTGATGTCAATGTCAGGGGATGGGAAGCTCGGCACTGATGTCACTGTCAGTGGATGGGGAGCTTGGCACTGGTGTCACTGTAAAGGGACAGGAAGCTCAGCACTGGTGTCACTGTCAGGAGATGGGAAGTTTGGCACATGTGTCACTGTCTGGAGATGGGAAGCTCAGCACTGATGTCACTGTCAGTGGATGGGGAGCTCGGCACTGGTGTCACTGTAAGGGGACAGGAAGCTCAGCACTGGTGTCACTGTCAGGAGATGGGAAGTTTGGCACGGGTTTCACTGTCAGAGGATGGGAAGCTCGGCACTGGTGTCACTGTCATGGTATGGGAAGGTCTGCACTGGTATCACTATAAGGGGCCAGGAAACTCAGCACTGGTGTCACTGTCCGGAGATGGGAAGCTTGGCACTGGTGTCACTGTCAGGGGTTGGGAAGCTCGACACTGGTGTCACTCTCAGAGGATGGGAAGCTTGGCACTGGTGTCACTGTCAGGGGATGGGAATCAATGCACTGTTGTCCCTGTCAAGGGATGGGACACTTCGCACTGGTATCACTGTCAGGGGATGGGAAGCTCGGCACTGGTGTCACTGTCAGAGGATGGGAAGCTTGGCACTGGTGTCACTGTAAGGGGATGGGAAGCTTAGCACTGGTGTCACTGTAAGGGGATGGCAAGCTCAGCCCTGTTGTCACTGTCAAGGGATTGAAAGCTCAGCACTGGTGTCGCTGTTGGGATGGAAAACTCTACACTGGTGTCACTGTCGGGGGATGGGAATTGCTGCACTGGTGTCACTGTCAGGGGACGGAAGCTCGACACTGGGGTCGCTGTCACAGGATGGGAAGCTCTGCACTGATGTCAATATCAGGGGATGGGAAGCTCAGCACTGGTGTCACTGTAAAGGGACAGTAAGCTCAGCACTGGTGTCACTATTAAGGGACAGGAAACTCAGCACTGGAGTCTCTGTCAGGGGATGGGAATCCTGGCACTGGTTTCACAGTCAGGGAATGGGAAGCTCAGCACTGGTGCCACTGTCAGGGGATGGGAACCTCAGCACAGGTGTCACTGTAAGGGGATAGGAAGCTCAGCACTGGTGTCACTGTCAGGGGATGGAAAGCTCGGCACTTGTGTCACTGTCAGGGGATCGGAAGCTCTTTACTGGTGTCACTGTCAGGGGATGGGAAACTAAGCACTGGTATCGCTGTCAGGGGATGGGAAAATCAGCACTGGTGTCGCTGTCAGGAGATGGGAAGCTGAGCACTGGTGTCACTGTCAGGGGATGGGAAGCTCAGCACTGGTTTCACTGTCAGGGGATGGGAAGCTCAGCACTGGTATCGCTGTCAGGGGATGGGAAAATCAGCACTGGTGTCGCTGTCAGGAGATGGGAAGCTGAGCAATTGTGTCACTGTCAGGGGATGGGAAGCGCAGCACTGGTGTCACTGTCAGGAGACTGGAGGCTCGGCACTGGTGTCACTGCCAGGGGACTGGAAGCTCGGCACTAGTGTCACCGTCAGGGGATGGGAAGCTCAGCCCTAGTGTCACTGTCCGGGAATGGAAAGCTCGGCACTGGTATCATTGTCAGGGGTGGGAAGCTCGCCACTAATTTCACTGTCAGGGGACGGGAAGCTCGGCACTGGTGTCAAGGTCAATGGATGTAAAGCTCGGCATTGGTGTCACTCTCTGGGGGTGGGAAGCTCGGAACTGGTGTCATTGTCGGGATAGGAAGCCTGGCACTGGTGTCACTATCAGAGGATGGGAAGGTCAGCACAGGTGTCACTGTCAGTGGATGAGAAGCTCAGCACTGGTGTCACTGTCAGGGGATGGGAAGCTCGGCACTGGTGTCACTGTCAGATGATGGGAAGCTTGGCCCTGGTGTCACTGTCAGGGGATGGGAAGCTCAGCACTGGTTTCACTGTCAGTGGATGGGAAGCCTTGCACTGGTGTCACTGTCAGAGGATGGGAAGCTCAGCAATAGTGTCACCGTCAGGGGACGGGAAGCTCGGCCCTAGTGTCACTGTCACAAGATGAGAAACTCTGCACTCGTGTGACTGTCAGGGGATGGGAAGCTTGGCACTGATGTCATTGTCTGTGGTTGGGAAGCTCGGCACTGGTGTCACAGTCACGGGATGGGAAGCTCAGCACTGGTGTCTCTGTCAGGGGATGGGAAGCTCAGCACTGGTGTCACTGTGAGGTGATGGGAAGCTCGGTACTGGTGTCACTGTAAGGGGATGGGAAGCTCGGCACTGGTGTCACTGTCAGGGGATGGGAAGCTCGGCACTGGTGTCACTGTCAGGGGGATGGGAAGCTCGGCACTGGTGTCACTGTAAGGGGATGGCAAGCTCAGCCCTGTTGTCACTGTCAAGGGATGGGAAGCTCAGCACTGGTGTCGCTGTTGGGATGGGAAGCTCTACACTGGTGTCACTGTCGGGGGCTGGTAATCGCTGCACTGGTGTCACTGTCAGGGGACGGAAGCTCGGCACTGGTGTCACTGTCACAGGATGGGAAGCTCGGCACTGATGTTAATGTCAGTGGATGGGAAGCTCGGCACTGATGCCACTGTCAGTGGATGGGGAGCTCGGCACTGCTGTCACTGTAAGGGGACAGGAAGCTCAGCACTGGTGTCACTGTCAAGAGATGGGAAGTTTGGCACTGGTGTCACTGTCAGGGGCTGGGAAGCTTGGCACTAGTGTCACTGTCAGTGGCTGGAAAGCTTGGCACTAGTGTCACTGGCAGGGGATGGGAAGCTCGGTACTGGTGTCACTGTCATGGTATCGGAAGGTCTGCACTGGTGTCACTGTCAGGAGATGGGAAGCTCAGCACTGGTGTCACTGTGAGATGATGGGAAGCTTGGCCCTGGTGTCACTGTCAGGGGATGGGAAGCTCAGCACTGGTGTCACTGTCAGGGGATGGGAAGCCTGGCACTGGTGTCACTGTCAGAGGATGGGTAGCCTGGCACTGGTGTCACTCTCAGAGGATGGGACGCTCAGCACTGGAGTCACTCTCAGGGGATGGAAAGCTCGGCACTGGTTTCACTGTCAGGGGATGGGAAGCCTTGCACTGGTGTCACTGTCAGAGGATGGGAAGCTCAGCCCTAGTGTCACTGTCACAAGATGAGAAACTCTGCACTGGTGTCACTGTCAGGGGATGGGAAGCTCAGAACTGGTGTCACCGTCAGGGAATGGGAAGCTCGTCATTGGTGTCACTGTCACAGGATGGGAAGCTCGGCACTTATGTCAATGTCAGGGGGTGGGAAGCTCGGCACTGATGTCACTGGATGGGGAGCTGGGCACTGGTGCCACTCTAAAGGGACAGGAAGCTCAGCACTGGTGTCACTGTAAAGGGACAAGAAACTCAGCACAGGAGTCTATGTCAGGGGATAGAAAGCTCGGCACTTGTGTAACTGTGAGGTGATCGGAAGCTCGGCAGTTCGGGCTGGACTGTTCCCATGAGGCACAGGGTCAGACTGATTTGCATATGGCCATGTCTGAACTGGGGTGGTGGAGTGAGCTAAAGAATGATGATGGATTAAACCCAGATCAGTTGACTGGGGGTGAGTGTTTGATTGGCTCAAACGTTCCGTCCATCATCCCCTTTTGTATCGCTGTGATCGGAAGCTCAGCACTGGTGCCACTGTCAGGTGATTGGAAGCTCAGCACTGGTGCCACTGTAAGGGGATAGGAAGCTCAGCACTGGTGTCACTGTCAGAGGATGTTAAGCTTGGCACTTATGTCACTGTCAGGGGATCAGAAGCTCTTCAGTAGTGTCACTGTCAAGGGATGGGATGCTCAGCACTGTTGTCATTTGTCAGGGGATGGGAATCCTGGCACTAGTGTCACTGTCAGGGGATGGGAAGCTCAGCACTGGTGTCACTTCCAAGGGATGGGAAGCTCGTCACTGGTGTAACTGTCAGGGGATGGGAAGCTCAGTACTGGTGTCAGTCTTCAGGGGATGGGAAGCTCAGCACTGGTGTTACTGTAAGGGGACAGGAAACCCAGCACTGGTGTCACTGTCAGGGGACAGGAAGCTCAGCACTGGTGTCACTGTCAAGGGGTGAGAAGTTTGGCACTTGTGTCACTGTCAGGGGATGGGAAGGTCATCACTAGTGTCACTGTCGCGAGATGTGAAGCTTAGCACTGGTGTCACTGTCAGGGGATGGGAAGCTTGACACTGGTGTCACTGTCAGTGGATGGGAAGCTCAGCACTGGTGTTACTGTAAGGGGACAGGAAGCTCAGCACTGGTGTCACTGTCAGGGGGTGGGAAGTTTTGCACTTGTGTCACTGTCAGGGGATGGGAAGGTCATCACTAGTGTCACTGTCGCGAGATGTGAAGCTCAGCACTGGTGTCACTGTCAGAGGATGGGAAGCTTGACACTGGTGTCACTGTCAGTGGATGGGAAACACAGCACCTGTGTTACTGTCAGGGAATGGGAAGCTCAGCACTGGTGTCACTGTCAGCGGTTGGGACGCTCAGCACTGCTGTCACTGTCAGGGGATGGAAGAACAGCACTGGTGTCACGGTCACAAGATGGGAAGCTCGGCACTGGTGTCACTGTCAGGGGATGGGAAGCCAGGCACTGGTGTCACTGTCAGGGGAAAGGAACGGAAGCTTGGCACTGGTGTCACTGTCACAGGATGGGAAGCTCGGTGCTGGTGTCACTGTCAGGGTATGGGAAGGTCTGCACTGGTGTCACTGTAAGGGAACAGGAAACTCAGCACAGGTGTCACTGTCAGGAGATGGGAAGCTTGGCACTGGTGTCACTGTCAGGGGATTGGACGCTCAGCACTGATGTCACTGTCAGGGGATGGCAAGTTCGGCACTGGTGTCACTGTCAGGGGATTGGAAGCTCAGCACTGGTGTCACTGTCAGGGGATGGGACGCTCAGCACTGGTGTCACTGTCAGGGGATGGAAGCTCAACACTGGTGTCACTATAACGAGATAGGATGCTCAGCACTGTTGTCACTGTCAGGGGATGAGAAGCCAGGCAAAGGTGTCACTGTCAGGGGAAAGGAAGGGAAGCTTGGCACTGGTGTCACTGTCAGGGTATGGGAAGGTCTGCACTGGTGTCACTGTAAGGGGACAGGAAGCTCAGCACTGGTGTCACTGCCGCCAGGGTATGGGAAGGTCTGCACTGGTGTCACTGTAAGGGGATTGGAAGCTCTGCACTGGTGTCACTCTCAGAGGTTGGGAAGCTTGGCACAGGTGTCACTGTCGGGGAATGGGAATCTCTGGACTGGTGTTGTTTTTGTGATGGGTAGCTTGGCACTACTGTCAACCTTCAAGCAACGAGAAGCTCAGCACTGGTGTCAGGGACTGGGAAGCTCAACATTGGTGCCACTGTCAGGGATGGGAAGCTCGGCATTGGTGTCACTGTCAGGGGATGGGACGCTCATCACTGGTACCACTGTCTGGTAATGGGCAGCGCGGCACTGGTGTCACTGTCAAGGGATGGTGTCACTGTCAAGGGATGGGAAACTCAGCACCGGTGTAACTGTCAGGGGATGGGAAACTCAGCACTGGTGTCACTGTCAGACGATGGGAGGCTCAGCATTGGTGTCACTGTCAGGGGATGGAAGCTCAGCACTGGTGTCACTGTCACGAGATGGGAAGCTCGGCACTGGTGTCACTGTCACGAGATGGGAATCCAGGCACTGGTGTCACTGTCAGGGGAAAGGAAGGGAAGCTTGGCACTGGTGTCACTGTCATGGGATGGGAAGCTTGGTGCTGGTGTTAGCCTTCAGGGGATGGAAAGCTTAGCACTGTTGTCACTGTAAGGGGACAGGAACCTCAGCACTGTTGTCACTGTCAGGGGATGGGAAGCTTGGCACTGGTTTCACTGTCAGGGAATGGGAAGCTCAGCACTGGTGTTACTGTAAGGGGACAGGAAACCCAGCACTGGTGTCACTGTCAGGGGACAGGAAGCTCAGCACTGGTGTCACTGTCAGGGGATGGGACGGTCGTCACTAGTGTCACTGTCGCGAGATGTGAAGCTCAGCACTGGTGTCACTGACAGGGGATGGGAAGCTCGACACTGGTGTCAGTGTCATTGGATTGGAAGCTCAGCACCTGTGTTACTGTTAGGGAATGGGAAGTTCAGCACTGGTGTCACTGTCAGCGGAAGGGACGTTCAGGAATGGTGTCACTGTCAGGGGATGGAAGAACAGCACTGGTGTCACTGTCACGAGATGGGAAGCTCGGCACTGGTGTCACTGTCAGGGGATGGGAAGCCAGTCACTGGTGTCACTGTCAGGGGAAAGGAAGAGAAGCTTGGCACTGGTGTCACTGTCACGGGATGGGAAGCTCGACGAGGGTGTCACTGTCAGGGTATGGGAAGGTCTGCACTGGTGTCACTGTAAGGGGAGAGGAAACTCAGCACTGGTGTCACTGTCAGGAGATGGGAAGCTTGGCACTGGTGTCACTGTCAGGGGATTGGAAGCTCAGCACTGGTGTCACTGTCAGGGGATGGGAAGCTCGGCACGGGTATCACTGTCAGGGGATGGGAAGCTCGTCACTGGTGTCACTGTCAGAGAATTGGAAGCTGAGCACTGGTGTCACTGTCAGGGGATGGGACGCTCAGCACTGGTGTCACTGTCAGGGGATGGAAGCTCAGCACTGGTGTCACTGTCACGAGATAGGATGCTCAGCACTGGTGTCACTGGCAGGGGATTGGAAGCCAGGCACAGGTGTCACTCTCAGGGGAAAGGAAGGGAAGCTCGGCACTGGTGTCACTGTCACGGGATGGGAAGCTCTTCGCTGGTGTCACTGTCAGGGTATGGGAAGGTCTGCACTGGTGTCACTGTAAGGGGACAGGAAGCTCAGTACTGGTATCACTGCCACCAGGGTATGGGAAGGTATGCACTGGTGTCACTGTAAGGGGATGGGAAGCTCTGCACTGGTGTCACTCTCAGAGGATGGGAAGCTTGGCACAGGTGTCACTGTCGTGGAATGGGAATCTCTGCACTGGTGTTGTTGTTGTGATGGGTAGCTTGGCACTACTGTCAACCTTCAAGCGACGAGAAGGTCAGCACTGGTGTCACTGTTAGGTAATGGGAAGCTCGGCATTGGTGTCACTGTCAGGGATGGGAAGCTCGGCATTGGTGTCACTGTCAGGGGATGGGGATGGGGGCTCATTACTGGTACCACTGTCAGGGAATGGGCAGCTCTGCACTGGTGTCACTGTCAGGGGATGGGAATCTCAGCACTGGTGTCACTGTCAGAAGATGGGAGGCTCAGCACTGGTGTCACTGTCAGGGGATGTAAGCTCAGCACTGGTGTCGCTGTCACGAGATGGGAAGCTCGGCACTGGTGTCACTGTCAGGGGATGGGAAGCATAGCACTGGTGTCACTGCCAGGGTATGGGAAGGTCTGCACTGGTGTCACTGGAAGGGGATGAGAAGCTTGGCACTTGTGTCACTCTCAGTGGATGGGAAGTTTGGCACTGGTGTCACTGTCAGTGTATGAGAAGGTCTGCACTGGTGTCAACCTTCAGGGGATGGGAAGCTTAGCACTGTTGTCACTGTAAGGGGACAGGAACCTCAGCACTGTTGTCACTGTCAGGGGATGGGAAGCTCAGCACTGGTTTCACTGTCAGGGGATGGGAAGCTCGGCACTGGTGTCACTGTAAGGGGACAGGAAACTCAGCACTGGTGTCACTGTCAGGGGACAGGAAGCTCAGCACTGGTGTCACTGTCAGGGGTGGGAAGTTCGGCACTTGTGTCACTGTCAGAGGATGGGAAGCTCGTCACTAGTGTCACTGTCACGAGATGTGAAGCTCAGCACTGGTGTCACTCCCAGTTAATGGGAAGATCAGCACTGGTGTCACTGTCAGGGGATGGGAAGCTAGGCTCTGGTGTCACTGTCAGGGGATGGAAAGCTTAGCACTGTTGTCACTGTAAGGGGACAGGAACCTAAGCACTGTTGTCACTGTCAGGGGATGGGAAGCTTGGCACTGGTTTCACTGTCAGGGAATGGGAAGCTCAGCACTGGTGTTACTGTAAGGGGACAGGAAACCCAGCACTGGTGTCACTGTCAGGGGACAGGAAGCTCAGCACTGGTGTCACTGTCAGGGGATGGGAACGTCGTCACTAGTGTCACTGTCGCAAGATGTGAAGCTCAGCACTGGTGTCACTGACAGGGGATGGGAAGCTCGACACTGGTGTCAGTGTCATTGGATTGGAAGCTCAGCACCTGTGTTACTGTCAGGGAATGGGAAGTTCAGCACTGGTGTCACTGTCAGCGGAAGGGACGTTCAGGAATGGTGTCACTGTCAGGGGATGGAAGAACAGCACTGGTGTCACTGTCACGAGATGGGAAGCTCGGCACTGGTATCACTGTCAGGGGATGGGAAGCCAGTCACTGGTGTCACTGTCAGGGGAAAGGAAGAGAAGCTTGGCACTGGTGTCACTGTCACGGGATGGGAAGCTCGGCGAGGGTGTCACTGTCAGGGTATGGGAAGGTCTGCACTGGTGTCACTGTAAGGGGAGAGGAAGCTCAGCATTGGTGTCACTGTCAGGGGATGGGACGCTCATCACTGGTACCACTGTCTGGTAATGGGCAGCGCGGCACTGGTGTCACTGTCAGGGGATGGGAAACTCAGCACCGGTGTCACTGTCAGGGGATGGGAAACTCAGCACTGGTGTCACTGTCAGACGATGGGAGGCTCAGCACTGGTGTCACTGTCAGGGGATGGAAGCTCAGCACTGGTGTCACTGTCACGAGATGGGAAGCTCGGCACTGGTGTCACTGTCACGAGATGGGATAGCCAGGCACTGGTGTCACTGTCAGGGGAAAGGAAGGGAAGCTTGGCACTGGTGTCACTGTCATGGGATGGGAAGCTTGGTGCTGGTGTTAGCCTTCAGGGGATGGAAAGCTTAGCACTGTTGTCACTGTAAGGGGACAGGAACCTCAGCACTGTTGTCACTGTCAAGGGATGGGAAGCTTGGCACTGGTTTCACTGTCAGGGAATGGGAAGCTCAGCACTGGTGTTACTGTAAGGGGACAGGAAACCCAGCACTGGTGTCACTGTCAGGGGACAGGAAGCTCAGCACTGGTGTCACTGTCAGGGGATGGGAAGGTCGTCACTAGTGTCACTGTCGCGAGATGTGAAGCTCAGCACTGGTGTCACTGACAGGGGATGGGAAGCTCAACACTGGTGTCAGTGTCATTGGATTGGAAGCTCAGCACCTGTGTTACTGTTAGGGAATGGGAAGTTCAGCACTGGTGTCACTGTAAGCGGAAGGGACGTTCAGGAATGGTGTCACTGTCAGGGGATGGAAGAACAGCACTGGTGTCACTGTCACGAGATGGGAAGCTCGGCACTGGTGTCACTGTCAGGGGATGGGAAGCCAGTCACTGGTGTCACTGTCAGGGGAAAGGAAGAGAAGCTTGGCACTGGTGTCACTGTCACGGGATGGGAAGCTCGGCGAGGGTGTCACTGTCAGGGTATGGGAAGGTCTGCACTGGTGTCACTGTAAGGGGAGAGGACACTCAGCACTGGTGTCACTGTCAGGAGATGGGAAGCTTGGCACTGGTGTCACTGTCAGGGGATTGGAAGCTCAGTACTGGTGTCACTGTCAGGGGATGGGAAGCTCGGCACGGGTATCACTGTCAAGGGATGGGAAGCTCGTCACTGGTGTCACTGTCAGGGAATTGGAAGCTCAGCACTGGTGTCACTGTCAGGGGATGGGACGCTCAGCACTGGTGTCACTGTCAGGGGATGGAAGCTCAGCACTGGTGTCACTGTCACGAGATAGGATGCTCAGCACTGGTGTCACTGGCAGGGGATTGGAACCCAGGCACAGGTGTCACTCTCAGGGGAAAGGAAGGGAAGCTCGGCAGTGGTGTCACTGTCACGGGATGGGATGGGAAGCTCTTCGCTGGTGTCACTGTCAGGGTATGGGAAGGTCTGCACTGGTGTCACTGTAAGGGGACAGGAAGCTCAGCACTGGTATCACTGCCGCCAGGGTATGGGAAGGTCTGCATTGGTGTCACTGTCAGGGATGGGAAGCTCGGCATTGGTGTCACTGTCAGGGGATGGGACGCTCATTACTGGTACCACTGTCAGGGAATGGGCAGCTCAGCACTAGTGTCACTGTCGGGGAATGGGAATCTCTGCACTGGTGTTGTTGTTGTGATGGGTAGCTTGGCACTACTGTCAACCTTCAAGCGACGAGAAGGTCAGCACTGGTGTCACTGTTGGGTAATGGGAAGCTCGGCATTGGTGTCACTGTCAGGGATGGGAAGCTCGGCATTGGTGTCACTGTCAGGGGATGGGACGCTCATTACTGGTACCACTGTCAGGGAATGGGCAGCTCTGCACTAGTGTCACTGTCAGGGGATGGGAATCTCAGCACTGGTGTCACTGTCAGAAGATGGGAGGCTCAGCACTGGTGTCACTGTCAGGGGATGTAAGCTCAGCACTGGTGTCGCTGTCACGAGATGGGAAGCTTGGCACTGGTGTCACTGTCAGGGGATGGGAATCCAGGCACTGGTGTCACTGTCAGGGGAAAGGAAGGGAAGCTCGGCACTGGTGTCACTGTCACAGGATGGGAGGCTTGGTGCTGGTGTCACTGTCAGGGTATGGGAAGGTCTGCACTGGTGTCACTGTAAGGGGACAGGAAGCTCGGCACTGGTGTCACTCTCAGAGGATGGGAAGCATAGCACTGGTGTCACTGCCAGGGTATGGGAAGGTCTGCACTGGTGTCACTGGAAGGGGATGAGAAGCTTGGCACTTGTGTCACTCTCAGTGGATGGGAAGTTTGGCACTGGTGTCACTGTCAGTGTATGAGAAGGTCTGCACTGGTGTCAACCTTCAGGGGATGGGAAGCTTAGCACTGTTGTCACTGTAAGGGGACAGGAACCTCAGCACTGTTGTCACTGTCAGGGGATGGGAAGCTCAGCACTGGTTTCACTGTCAGGGGATGGGAAGCTCGGCACTGGTGTCACTGTAAGGGGACAGGAAACTCAGCACTGGTGTCACTGTCAGGGGACAGGAAGCTCAGCACTGGTGTCACTGTCAGGGGTGGGAAGTTCGGCACTTGTGTCACTGTCAGAGGATGGGAAGCTCGTCACTAGTGTCACTGTCACGAGATGTGAAGCTCAGCACTGGTGTCACTCTCAGTTAATGGGAAGATCAGCACTGGTGTCACTGTCAGGGGATGGGAAGCTAGGCTCTGGTGTCACTGTCAGGGGATGGAAAGCTTAGCACTGTTGTCACTGTAAGGGGACAGGAACCTCAGCACTGTTGTCACTGTCAGGGGATGGGAAGCTTGGCACTGGTTTCACTGTCAGGGAATGGGAAGCTCAGCACTGGTGTTACTGTAAGGCGACAGGAAACCCAGCACTGGTGTCACTGTCAGGGGACAGGAAGCTCAGCACTGGTGTCACTGTCAGGGGATGGGAACGTCGTCACTAGTGTCACTGTCGCGAGATGTGAAGCTCAGCACTGGTGTCACTGACAGGGGATGGGAAGCTCGACACTAGTGTCAGTGTCATTGGATTGGAAGCTCAGCACCTGTGTTACTGTCAGGGAATGGGAAGTTCAGCACTGGTGTCACTGTCAGCGGAAGGGACGTTCAGGAATGGTGTCACTGTCAGGGGATGGAAGAACAGCACTGGTGTCACTGTCACGAGATGGGAAGCTTGGCGAGGGTGTCACTGTCAGGGTATGGGAAGGTCTGCACTGGTGTCACTGTAAGGGGAGAGGAAACTCAGCACTGGTGTCACTGTCAGGAGATGGGAAGCTTGGCACTGGTGTCACTGTCAGGGGATTGGAAGCTCAGCACTGGTGTCACTGTCAGGGGAAAGGAAGAGAAGCTTGGCACTGGTGTCACTGTCACGGGATGGGAAGCTCGACGAGGGTGTCACTGTCAGGGTATGGGAAGGTCTGCACTGGTGTCACTGTAAGGGGAGAGGAAACTCAGCACTGGTGTCACTGTCAGGAGATGGGAAGCTTGGCACTGGTGTCACTGTCAGGGGATTGGAAGCTCAGCACTGGTGTCACTGTCAGGGGATGGGAAGCTCGGCATGGGTATCACTGTCAGGGGATGGGAAGCTCGTCACTGGTGTCACTGTCAGGGAATTGGAAGCTCAGCACTGGTGTCACTGTCAGGGGATGGGACGCTCAGCACTGGTGTCACTGTCAGGGGATGGAAGCTCAGCACTGGTGTCACTGTCACGAGATAGGATGCTCAGCACTGGTGTCACTGGCAGGGGATTGGAAGCCAGGCACAGGTGTCACTCTCAGGGGAAAGGAGGGGAAGCTCGGCACTGGTGTCACTGTCACGGGATGGGAAGCTCTTCGCTGGTGTCACTGTCAGGGTATGGGAAGCTCTGCACTGGTGTCACTCTCAGAGGATGGGAAGCTTGGCACAGGTGTCACTGTCGGGGAATGGGAATCTCTGCACTGGTGTTGTTGTTGTGATGGGTAGCTTGGCACTACTGTCAACCTTCAAGCGACGAGAAGGTCAGCACTGGTGTCACTGTTAGGTAATGGGAAGCTCGGCATTGGTGTCACTGTCAGGGATGGGAAGCTCGGCATTGGTGTCACTGTCAGGGATGGGAAGCTCGGCATTGGTGTCACTGTCAGGGGATGGGACGCTCATTACTGGTACCACTGTCAGGGAATGGGCAGCTCTGCACTGGTGTCACTGTCAGGGGATGGGAATCTCAGCACTGGTGTCACTGTCAGAAGATGGGAGGCTCAGCACTGGTGTCACTGTCAGGGGATGTAAGCTCAGCACTGGTGTCGCTGTCACGAGATGGGAAGCTCGGCACTGGTGTCACTGTCAGGGGATGGGAAGCCAGGCACTGGTGTCACTGTCAGGGGAAAGGAAGGGAAGCTCGGCACTGGTGTCACTGTCACAGGATGGGAGGCTTGGTGCTGGTGTCACTGTCAGGGTATGGGAAGGTCTGCACTGGTGTCACTGTAAGGGGACAGGAAGCTCGGCACTGGTGTCTCTCTCAGAGGATGGGAAGCATAGCACTGGTGTCACTGCCAGGGTATGGGAAGGTCTGCACTGGTGTCACTGGAAGGGGATGAGAAGCTTGGCACTGGTGTCACTCTCAGTGGATGGGAAGTTTGGCACTGGTGTCACTGTCAGTGTATGAGAAGGTCTGCAATGGTGTCAACCTTCAGGGGATGGGAAGCTTAGCACTGTTGTCACTGTAAGGGGACAGGAACCTCAGCACTGTTGTCACTGTCAGGGGATGGGAAGCTCAGCACTGGTTTCACTGTCAGGGGATGGGAAGCTCGGCACTGGTGTCACTGTAAGGGGACAGGAAACTCAGCACTGGTGTCACTGTCAGGGGTGGGAAGTTCGGCACTTGTGTCACTGTCAGAGGATGGGAAGCTCGTCACTAGTGTCACTGTCACGAGATGTGAAGCTCAGCACTGGTGTCACTCTCAGTTAATGGGAAGATCAGCACTGGTGTCACTGTCAGGGGATGGGAAGCTACGCTCTGGTGTCACTGTCAGGGGATAGGAAGCTCAGCACCTGTGTTACTGTCAGGGGATGAGAAGCTCAGCACTGGTGTCACTATCAGGAGATGGGACCCTCAGCACTGGTGTCACTGTCAGGGGATGGAAGCTCAGCACTGGTGTCACTGTCATGAGATGGGAAGCTCGGCACTGGTGTCACTGTGAGGGGATGGGAAGCTCAGCACTGGTGTCACTGTCAGGGGAAAGGAAGGGAAGCTCGGCACTGGTGTCACTGTCACAGGATGGGAAGCTTGGCCCTGTGTCACTTTCAGGGTATGGGAAGCTCTGCACTGGTGTCACTGTCAGGGTATGGGAAGGTCTGCAATGGTGTCACTGTAAGGGGACAGGAAGCTCGGCACTGGTGTCACTCTCAGAGGATGGGAAGCATAGCACTGGTGTCACTGCCAAGGTATGGGAAGGTCTGAACTGGTGTCACTGTAAGGCGATGGGAAGGTGTGCACTGGTTTCACTGTAAGGGGATGGGAAGCTCGGCACTAATGTCACTCTCAGAGGATGGGAAGCTTGGCCCTGGTGTCACTGTCAGGGTATGGGAAGGTCTGCACTGGTGTTGCTGTTGTCATGGGTAGCTTGGCACTGGTGTCAACCTTCATGCGACAAGAAGCTCTGCAATGGTGTCACGGTCAGGGGGGGAAGCTCAGCACTGGTGGCATAGAGATGGGAAGTGATGCTCGGTGCTGGTGTTACTTTTAGAGGATGAGAAGCTGGATTATGATGTTGGTGAAGATGGAATTCACAACAACAGTTTCACGTTGAGTGTACAAGAAGCTCTGCACTGGCGTAATTGTAAGACAACAACCTTGATGTTAGTGACATGGAGAAGGGAAACTCCACATTGGGACATACAACCAGACGTTGTGTCACACACACCCAGACATATGCATACTCACATGCCTATAGACATTCCCTCACACTCATATACACTCGCAAGACTAGACCCACAAACACATATTGTTGTGTCACTGTCAGGGGATGTGAAGCTCGGCACTGGTGTCACTGTCAGGGGATGGGAAGCTTGGCACTGGTGTTACTGTCAGGGGATGGGAAGCTCAGCACTGGTGTCACTGTCAGGGGATGGGAAGCTCGGCACTGGTGTCACTGTCAGGGGATGGGAAGCTTGGCACTGGTGTCACTGTCAGGGGATGGGAAGCTTGGCACTGGCAGCGTTGAGATGGGAAGGGGTGGTTGATGCTGGGGTTTTAGAGGCTGATAAGTGCGGTTATGATGTCGGCGAGAATGGGAATCTCATGGATGGTATCACTGGGAAGTGATGGGAATCTCGGTACTGGTGTCACTGTAAGACAGAAACCTTGGTGTTAGTGACATGGAGAAGGGAAACTCCACCCTGGCATCAGTGTGAGTAGCTGGGAGGCCTGTGCTAGTGGTATGATGAGAAGAGAAACTCGGTGCTGGAGTCACTGTGCAGGGAAGAGATGGGAGGCCAGGTGATTCGGAAATTAGAAGTTAAAGCCTGCAGCGAAGGCCCTGTGAGGAAACACACATCTGTGCACTGTTACAAGACTGAAAGTCACAGCCCTGTGAAGAAGACTCACCAAGCCTTGGTAGCAAGGAATGGATATTGAGAGAAACATGAAATTGCAGAGCTCTCAAGTGTCCACGTGTGAATGGCTCACCAAGTTCAGGGTTTTGAATTCTGTGACTTTAAGTCCCTATTTTATTGTAGGATAAACAGAACTACAAGTCCCAGAATTCAGAGTAAAAGCTGACCTGGATGGGTCCCTCATGGTTGAGCGCTACTGTGGGGAGAGTGTTAGAAAGTGAAGTGGAAGTGGAAGTGGAGTGGAGGAATGAAGGATAATCAGTAAAGGTAAGAGTGGTGAAAAACTATAGAACAGAAACAGAGGTCCGAATAGTTGGAGGACTGGAAGGAGCATGAAACATTGAAAGTAGCGATTTGCATTGGATGTGAAAGGGAGGAGGATGGAAATATAAAAAGATGAAGAGATTGAACACTGACAGAATATCGGAAACAAAAATATTGTGTGGACAGAATATTGTGTCAAGAATATCAAAGACCAAAATATCGAGAACGTAAGTGCAAACAGGTAAGTATAGATTCACTATTGTTAACTCCACATTCATATATCATCAAGGTACATATATGTGGAGTTAAGTATAGTTGCTTACCTATAGAAATTTACCTTCACAATATTTTTGTCCTCAATATTTTTGACACACATTTTTGTGCCATGATATTTTTGTTTTCGATACGCTGTCTAAACACCTGGAGAGATCCATGAAGACTGATAAGAGAGAAATAAGAGCCTAGAGATTTGGAAGGTAGAGGCGAGATTTAAAAGCAGAAGGTAACTAGATGTAAATGGATGCTAATGTGCAGGCTAGCTGGCTGCTTCAGTCACGTACTGACTCGATACAGCAACTGTTGTTTTCATTGCGTACTTTGCACATTTTAATTACTGCTCACCTTTTATGTGGTTTTATTGTTTTTAAAAGAATTCTGCTATTCCGTTGTTGGGCACTTTTCTCTGGTGCCTTATTGGGGGCTCTCCTCACTTCCAAGGTCCGCCGCGGCTTTGCCGTTTGCTGTGGAGGGAATTGAGTATCCCTGTTCCCCTCCCACCCACTTCCGGTCCTTTTAGCAGGGGGTTCCCGCACTAGTCTTTTACGGCCCAGCCTATTTCTGGCCATGCTGGGTCGGATGCGCAGCGGGCGCGCCGCCGGCGTACCAAAGGCACGCCCAAGTCAAGCCCGTCTGCGTCCGTCCAAGCCCGGACTGCGCCTTGCACCAGGAACCCTGGCCCTCCCTCTGTAGATCCGAATACGCACCTTTTTTACTCGAAAGACCAGCTTCTTGGTCTACAGAGTCATCTAGACCTACATTGCCAGCACATGAATCTAGAAGCTGACACTGGTATTCAGGCATATGACTGCTCCTCCTGTAGCTTTCATATTCCACAGATCAGCGTCAGTAATATCTCCACGGAGAATCCTCTGCTCTTCTCCTCTTCCCCAGATAACTCCTTTCTGGGCTATCTTATTAATGCAAGATCCCTCATTAAGAACAAAGTAGAATTCAGGGACTTTGTATCTTTTCGCAGGCCGGACTGGGTCTTTATTACTGAAACCTGGGCCAGGGACTGCTCTGGTCCTGACCTGGTAGAGGCAATCCCCTCTGGATATGCTTTATCCAGACTCGATAGGTTAAGGAGAATTGGTGGGGGTTTGGGCATCTTGTATGAAGATTCTTATTCATTCCCTACGGAGCCCTTACATCTCCCTCTGATCCTTATCAGGCGCTATATTTCTCCTTAAAAATTTGCCCGACTGAAAGTTTCAGTGGAATTGTGACTTGCTGTCCCCCTGGGCCGAGAGCGTCGTTTAACCAGGATTTTAGTAATCTTATAGAACCTTACTTGGTGAAACCTAATCTTATACTCTTGGGCGATTTTAATTTTCATTTGGATAGGACCCTATGCAAAGAAACTCAAATTCTTTTGGAAGCCATGAATTCTTGTGGCTTATCTCAGCTGGTTGAGAGCCCCACACATATGGCGGGACATATATTGGATAGGATCTTCTCAAATGATTCTCGGATTAGGGTAGAGGAACCCATTCAACTCTCTTGGTCAGATCATTTCTCCATTCCTTTCCTCTTCCAGATCCCAGTAACTCAGCCAGCTCTAAGTAAGAGAACAGAGAAGAAGAGGAATCTTAGCCTTATTAGTAAGGAAGCACTCCTTAACGCGCTTAATAACCATCAATGGGTCCATTACTCTGATGCTAATTTGGCTTCCACAGAGCTCTTCAACTGGCTTCTTGCAGCTATTGACCTCTTGGCTCCCCTTAAGGAGCACTAGGCAGCTAGAAAAAAGCCCTCTGCTCCCTGGTTTACAGAGAGGCTGAGGAAACTAAGACAATCCTGCCGCCATCAGGAAAGGATCTGGCGCCAAGATCTTAATCCTGCTGAAAGAGATCTGCACAAACAAAGATTAAAGGATTTAAAAATCGCTATTATAGAGGAAAAGTATCATTCAACTCTAGAGTGACAGAATCCCTTAGATCTTCTAGGGAACTTTTTAATGTAATTAACTCTCTCTCCGCCCCCTCAGTCTCTGCTCACACTGACACCTCCCAGGATCTTTGCGATAGAATGACTAGCTTTTTCCACTCAAAGATTACGGAAATATATTCCTCCTTGGAAATCCTCAACTCTGAGGCATCCAAAATAGGTCCTGCTATGCCCCACCTTTCTGTTAATAACCCGGCAAACCTCTTGAAGGCAGCCATCTTAGCTACTTTCCCCCTCCTATCGCAGGAGCACATGGATCACCTGTTAGGTGGAATCACATCCGGTTCCCCGTTGGAATCCTGCCCCCTGAAGATCTTGAAATTAGGAAGGGAGGCAATCATACCTCACCTCACTTCTACACTTAATGCAGTTATTTCATCTGGGCAGTACCCCATTTCGTGGAAGACTGTGGTAGTCAAACCTCTCTTTAAAAAGGCCTCCCTGGACTCCTCAGAGTTAAAAAATTATCGGCCCATTTTTTTGTTACCAGTCCCAGCTAAAATCTTGGAGAAACACCTTAATTCCCATCTCAGCTCCTATCTGGATGAACACCATTTGCTTGATGGCTCTCAGCATGGCTTTAGAAATAAACATGCAAAAGAAACAATTGATGGACGGAATGCTGGACAATGCAAACATTCACCCCCAGTCACAAGGATCTGGGTTAAATCCATCATTCTTTTGCTCACCACACCACTCCCAGTTTGGACCCAGCCATATGCAAATCAGTCTTGACCCTGTTCCTTGTGGGAACAGTCCAGCCCGAACTGCCAAGCCAGGTCCTCTCTGGACCAGAAACAAGCATCCTGGGACCGGTTTCAGGGCATCACCCTTCTTCAGCCAGGCTAGCTTGAATCCAGTGGTGTAGTGAGCACGGGACCCATGTCTGGGCATACCCTTCCCACTTAGGGCGACAAATGCAAAAGAAACAATTGATGGACGGAATGCTGGACAATGCAAACATTCACCCCCAGTCACAAGGATCTGGGTTAAATCCATCATTCTTTTGCTCACCACACCACCCCAGTTTGGACCCAGCCATATGCAAATCAGTCTTGACCCTGTTCCTTGTGGGAACAGTCCAGCCCGAACTGCCAAGCCAGGTCCTCTCTGGACCAGAAACAAGCATCCTGGGACCGGTTTCAGGGCATCACCCTTCTTCAGCCAGGCTAGCTTGAATCCAGTGGTGTAGTGAGCACGGGACTCACGTCTGGGCATACCCTTCCCACTTAGGGCGACAAATGCAAAAGAAACAATTGATGGACGGAATGCTGGACAATGCAAACATTCACCCCCAGTCACAAGGATCTGGGTTAAATCCATCATTCTTTTGCTCACCACACCACCCCAGTTTGGACCCAGCCATATGCAAATCAGTCTTGACCCTGTTCCTTGAGGGAACAGTCCAGCCCGAACTGCCAAGCCAGGTCCTCTCTGGACCAGAAACAAGCATCCTGGGACCGGTTTCAGGGCATCACCCTTCTTCAGCCAGGCTAGCTTGAATCCAGTGGTGTAGTGAGCACGGGACCCACGTCTGGGCATACCCTTCCCACTTAGGCCGACAAATGCAAAAGAAACAATTGATGGACGGAATGCTGGACAATGCAAACATTCACCCCCAGTCACAAGGATCTGGGTTAAATCCATCATTCTTTTGCTCACCACACCACCCCAGTTTGGACCCAGCCATATGCAAATCAGTCTTGACCCTGTTCCTTGTGGGAACAGTCCAGCCCGAACTGCCAAGCCAGGTCCTCTCTGGACCAGAAACAAGCATCCTGGGACCGGTTTCAGGGCATCACCCTTCTTCAGCCAGGCTAGCTTGAATCCAGTGGTGTAGTGAGCACGGGACCCACGTCTGGGCATACCCTTCCCACTTAGGGCGACAAATGCAAAAGAAACAATTGATGGACGGAATGCTGGACAATGCAAACATTCACCCCCAGTCACAAGGATCTGGGTTAAATCCATCATTCTTTTGCTCACCACACCACCCCAGTTTGGACCCAGCCATATGCAAATCAGTCTTGACCCTGTTCCTTGTGGGAACAGTCCAGCCCGAACTGCCAAGCCAGGTCCTCTCTGGACCAGAAACAAGCATCCTGGGACCGGTTTCAGGGCATCAACCTTCTTCAGCCAGGCTAGCTTGAATCCAGTGGTGTAGTGAGCACGGGACCCACGTCTGGGCATACCCTTCCCACTTAGGGCGACAAATGCAAAAGAAATAATTGATGGACGGAATGCTGGACAATGCAAACATTCACCCCCAGTCACAAGGATCTGGGTTAAATCCATCATTCTTTTGCTCATCACACCACCCCAGTTTGGACCCAGCCATATGCAAATCAGTCTTGACCCTGTTCCTTGTGGGAACAGTCCAGCCCGAACTGCCAAGCCAGGTCCTCTCTGGACCAGAAACAAGCATCCTGGGACCGGTTTCAGGGCATCACCCTTCTTCAGCCAGGCTAGCTTGAATCCAGTGGTGCAGTGAGCACGGGACCCACGTCTGGGCATACCCTTCCCACTTAGGGCGACAAATGCAAAAGAAACAATTGATGGACGGAATGCTGGACAATGCAAACATTCACCCCCAGTCACAAGGATCTGGGTTAAATCCATCATTCTTTTGCTCACCACACCACCCCAGTTTGGACCCAGCCATATGCAAATCAGTCTTGACCCTGTTCCTTGTGGGAACAGTCCAGCCCGAACTGCCAAGCCAGGTCCTCTCTGGACCAGAAACAAGCATCCTGGGACCGGTTTCAGGGCATCACCCTTCTTCAGCCAGGCTAGCTTGAATCCAGTGGTGTAGTGAGCACGGGACTCACGTCTGGGCATACCCTTCCCACTTAGGGCGACAAATGCAAAAGAAACAATTGATGGACGGAATGCTGGACAATGCAAACATTCACCCCCAGTCACAAGGATCTGGGTTAAATCCATCATTCTTTTGCTCACCACACCACCCCAGTTTGGACCCAGCCATATGCAAATCAGTCTTGACCCTGTTCCTTGAGGGAACAGTCCAGCCCGAACTGCCAAGCCAGGTCCTCTCTGGACCAGAAACAAGCATCCTGGGACCGGTTTCAGGGCATCACCCTTCTTCAGCCAGGCTAGCTTGAATCCAGTGGTGTAGTGAGCACGGGACCCACGTCTGGGCATACCCTTCCCACTTAGGCCGACAAATGCAAAAGAAACAGTTGATGGACGGAATGCTGGACAATGCAAACATTCACCCCCAGTCACAAGGATCTGGGTTAAATCCATCATTCTTTTGCTCACCACACCACCCCAGTTTGGACCCAGCCATATGCAAATCAGTCTTGACCCTGTTCCTTGTGGGAACAGTCCAGCCCGAACTGCCAAGCCAGGTCCTCTCTGGACCAGAAACAAGCATCCTGGGACCGGTTTCAGGGCATCACCCTTCTTCAGCCAGGCTAGCTTGAATCCAGTGGTGTAGTGAGCACGGGACCCACGTCTGGGCATACCCTTCCCACTTAGGGCGACAAATGCAAAAGAAACAATTGATGGACGGAATGCTGGACAATGCAAACATTCACCCCCAGTCACAAGGATCTGGGTTAAATCCATCATTCTTTTGCTCACCACACCACCCCAGTTTGGACCCAGCCATATGCAAATCAGTCTTGACCCTGTTCCTTGTGGGAACAGTCCAGCCCGAACTGCCAAGCCAGGTCCTCTCTGGACCAGAAACAAGCATCCTGGGACCGGTTTCAGGGCATCAACCTTCTTCAGCCAGGCTAGCTTGAATCCAGTGGTGTAGTGAGCACGGGACCCACGTCTGGGCATACCCTTCCCACTTAGGGCGACAAATGCAAAAGAAATAATTGATGGACGGAATGCTGGACAATGCAAACATTCACCCCCAGTCACAAGGATCTGGGTTAAATCCATCATTCTTTTGCTCATCACACCACCCCAGTTTGGACCCAGCCATATGCAAATCAGTCTTGACCCTGTTCCTTGTGGGAACAGTCCAGCCCGAACTGCCAAGCCAGGTCCTCTCTGGACCAGAAACAAGCATCCTGGGACCGGTTTCAGGGCATCACCCTTCTTCAGCCAGGCTAGCTTGAATCCAGTGGTGTAGTGAGCACGGGACCCACGTCTGGGCATACCCTTCCCACTTAGGCGACAAATGCAAAAGAAACAATTGATGGACGGAATGCTGGACAATGCAAACATTCACCCCCAGTCACAAGGATCTGGGTTAAATCCATCATTCTTTTGCTCACCACACCACCCCAGTTTGGACCCAGCCATATGCAAATCAGTCTTGACCCTGTTCCTTGTGGGAACAGTCCAGCCCGAACTGCCAAGCCAGGTCCTCTCTGGACCAGAAACAAGCATCCTGGGACCGGTTTCAGGGCATCACCCTTCTTCAGCCAGGCTAGCTTGAATCCAGTGGTGTAGTGAGCACGGGACCCACGTCTGGGCATACCCTTCCCACTTAGGGCGACAAATGCAAAAGAAACAATTGATGGACGGAATGCTGGACAATGCAAACATTCACCCCCAGTCACAAGGATCTGGGTTAAATCCATCATTCTTTTGCTCACCACACCACCCCAGTTTGGACCCAGCCATATGCAAATCAGTCTTGACCCTGTTCCTTGTGGGAACAGTCCAGCCCGAACTGCCAAGCCAGGTCCTCTCTGGACCAGAAACAAGCATCCTGGGACCGGTTTCAGGGCATCACCCTTCTTCAGCCAGGCTAGCTTGAATCCAGTGGTGTAGTGAGCACGGGACCCACGTCTGGGCATACCCTTCCCACTTAGGGCGACAAATGCAAAAGAAACAATTGATGGACGGAATGCTGGACAATGCAAACATTCACCCCCAGTCACAAGGATCTGGGTTAAATCCATCATTCTTTTGCTCACCACACCACCCCAGTTTGGACCCAGCCATATGCAAATCAGTCTTGACCCTGTTCCTTGTGGGAACAGTCCAGCCCGAACTGCCAAGCCAGGTCCTCTCTGGACCAGAAACAAGCATCCTGGGACCGGTTTCAGGGCATCACCCTTCTTCAGCCAGGCTAGCTTGAATCCAGTGGTGTAGTGAGCACGGGACCCACGTCTGGGCATACCCTTCCCACTTAGGGCGACAAATGCAAAAGAAACAATTGATGGACGGAATGCTGGACAATGCAAACATTCACCCCCAGTCACAAGGATCTGGGTTAAATCCATCATTCTTTTGCTCACCACACCACCCCAGTTTGGACCCAGCCATATGCAAATTAGTCTTGACCCTGTTCCTTGTGGGAACAGTCCAGCCCGAACTGCCAAGCCAGGTCATCTCTGGACCAGAAACAAGCACCCTGGGACCGGTTTCAGGGCATCAACCTTCTTCAGCCAGGCTAGCTTGAATCCAGTGGTGTAGTGAGCACGGGACCCACGTCTGGGCATACCCTTCCCACTTAGGACGACAAATGCAAAAGAAATAATTGATGGACGGAATGCTGGACAATGCAAACATTCACCCCCAGTCACAAGGATCTGGGTTAAATCCATCATTCTTTTGCTCACCACACCACCCCAGTTTGGACCCAGCCATATGCAAATCAGTCTTGACCCTGTTCCTTGTGGGAACAGTCCAGCCCGAACTGCCAAGCCAGGTCCTCTCTGGACCAGAAACAAGCATCCTGGGACCGGTTTCAGGGCATCACCCTTCTTCAGCCAGGCTAGCTTGAATCCAGTGGTGTAGTGAGCACGGCACCCACATCTGGGCATACCCTTCCCACTTAGGGCGACAAATGCAAAAGAAACAATTGATGGACGGAATGCTGGACAATGCAAACATTCACCCCCAGTCACAAGGATCTGGGTTAAATCCATCATTCTTTTGCTCACTACACAACCCCAGTTTGGACCCAGCCATATGCAAATCAGTCTTGACCCTGTTCCTTGTGGGAACAGTCCAGCCCGAACTGCCAAGCCAGGTCCTCTCTGGACCAGAAACAAGCATCCTGGGACCGGTTTCAGGGCATCAACCTTCTTCAGCCAGGCTAGCTTGAATCCAGTGGTGTAGTGAGCACGGGACCCACGTCTGGGCATACCCTTCCCACTTAGGGCGACAAATGCAAAAGAAATAATTGATGGACGGAATGCTGGACAATGCAAACATTCACCCCCAGTCACAAGGATCTGGGTTAAATCCATCATTCTTTTGCTCACCACACCACCCCAGTTTGGACCCAGCCATATGCAAATCAGTCTTGACCCTGTTCCTTGTGGGAACAGTCCAGCCCGAACTGCCAAGCCAGGTCCTCTCTGGACCAGAAACAAGCATCCTGGGACCGGTTTCAGGGCATCACCCTTCTTCAGCCAGGCTAGCTTGAATCCAGTGGTGTAGTGAGCACGGCACCCACGTCTGGGCATACCCTTCCCACTTAGGGCGACAAATGCAAAAGAAACAATTGATGGATGGAATGCTGAGCACTGAGACTGCGTTAACTTTTGTTATCAATAACATTCGAACCCAGGTTGATGCTGGCACACTACGTTATTGATTCTTTTAGACCTTACGGTGGCCTTTGATACCATATCTCCTGTGAGATTGGTGGACCGGCTTAAGGAAATGGGGGTTATGGGCGTTGCCCTGAAGCTGCTAACCTCATTTCTTACTGACCGGTCACAAATAGTAAAAATGGATCAATTCTATTCAGACCCCAACCAGTTGTGTTGTGTAGTCCTTCAGGGCTCCTCATTGAGCCCAACTCTTTTTAACATTTATGTTGCCCCTTTGGCCAGGGTAGTTAGATCCTTTGGGCTGGAGGTGCTGCCCTATGCTGATGACACCCACATTATGGTGTCTATCACCAACAGCCTAGAAGCATATGCAACTAATTTTAAAAATTGCATGCAGGCAGTGGCCTCCTGGATGGAAGAGAACTACCTCAGACTTAACGGCGATAAGACGGAGGTCTTGGTCTTTGGAAACCAACAGCCTATTTTGCCCCATGCCTGGTGGCCCGACATGCTTGGCCCATGCCCCTGCCCAGGTCCCATTGCAAAAAATCTTGGTGTTATAGTGGACAACTCCCTCTCCCTGGGCCCTCAAATCAACAGAACAGTGTCCATTTGTTTTGGAATTATCAGGATCCTTAGGAAGATCTCTCAATTTCTTTCCTTTTCCTCCCAAAAGCAGGTAGTTGTTGCCCTAGTGCTGTACAAATTGGACTATTGTAATGCCCTATATCTGGAAACTAATAGGGGACTCATCCACCGACTGCAGCTGGTACAGAACGCAGCGGCCAGGTTGGTGATGGACATTCCCAAATTCCATTCAATCTCAGCGTCTATCAGTAAACTGCATTGGCTCCCTTTAGGCCGGAGAATTCGGTATAAAGCCCTTTGCCTCACTCATAAGGCATTTTATAATCTAGGCTCGGAAGGCATTAAAAGCCTTTTTCAACGATATGTCCCTACCAAGCAGTTAAGATCTGCCGGTAAAAATTGTCTGGTGGTCCCCAGGTTTAGGAGAGCCAGATGGGGGAAGAGAG
Source organism: Calotriton arnoldi (assembly GCA_963921515.1). Taxonomy (NCBI): domain Eukaryota; kingdom Metazoa; phylum Chordata; class Amphibia; order Caudata; family Salamandridae; genus Calotriton; species Calotriton arnoldi. Next base: position 80,635 of record CAWUFW010017187.1, on the reverse strand, counting down.
CTTTCTCCGTGGCCGCTGCTAGGCTTTGGAATTCTCTTCCTCTCTCAATTTCAGGACAAGAGTCCTACTTTCTTTTTCGTAAGGCCTTAAAGACTTGGCTCTTCGCCGTCTAATCCTTGTGAGCCTTTCACGTACCTTGACTGCCGGCCCTTTCCGTAGCGCCTTGACGCCTCTGGGCAAATTTCACGCTTTATAAGATTAATATTCATTCATTCATTCAGGGGAGAAGGAAGAAAATAGAAGAATTATGAGGGAGAAGTAAGAGGGTAAGAGGTGAATGCAGCATAGAATGGGACAATCAGTGGAGAATAGAGGGGGTAAGGTGTGCATGTGGGAATAATGGAAGGTGGTAAGTCTCAAAGGAAGCAAGCAGAGGGGAACGTGGATAAATACGAACAGATATATCGCCCAAAAACCTCACCCGAGTACACTGTTCATAATACCATACCTTCCTCAAGCGACCCTTCTCGTCCCAAGAGACTAATTGCTGAGTTATCTGACAATGACATACGCAACCTCCTCCTATCTTATTCCAGTCCTTTAGACAATAGCAAGCCTCCACAGAATAGTATACAAACCATTCAAACTAATCCTTACAGAGAACCCACTCACAACCACAGATCTATAAATATAGCAAAAACCTCAAAAATATCGACATAGTGCAGACAGACCTCACCCACTACACTAGCAAACTGAAGTGCGTACTTCTCAATTGCAGATCAGCTAGCAAACATATGTCCGACATCTATGATCTCATCCTCTCAAATGAGCTTCACATTTCTTATCCTTACTGAAACATGGCTAAATAGCTCCTCCTCACCTATCCTAGACCTATTGGTCCCTCCCAGCCATGACATAATCCGCTTAGACAGTGCTGTGAAACCTGGTGGTGGGGTAGCATTCATTTACCGAAACACAATCTCAGTTAATCAAACAGACATCATCTCTCTATCTACCTGTGAAAATATTTGCATCAACATCACAAACAACAACTGCATCATTAGCAAACTCCACATAATATATCACCCCCCTGGTGATAATCTACCGTTCATGGAACAGATAATGGAAGTCATCACATCCAACGACAACCCACAAGTGTCGCAGATTTACCTAGGAGACTTCAATCTCCATTGGAACAATACAAACGATCATGCTGTAAACTGTCTTAAATCCTTCCTATCAGATCAGGATCTGACCCAATTCTGTGACAGTCCAACCCACAACAAGGGAGAGACATTGGACCTCATCATAGCTAAAATGAACAATGTCACATTAGATTTCATTATCCCCTGTGATTGGTCTGGCCATCACAGCATCTTCTTCTCTATCAATATTAAGGTGACCCTGAAAAGATGTCAACCTATGAAAACAAAACAATGGAAAAGGAATACCCAAAATATTAACCCCATAGAACTAGCAAACCGATGCAACACCGACCTGATCCCCCAAGCAGGCATGGTAGACGTCCATGACCTCACAGACTTCTACAACTGCACTATTATTGAAATACTTGACTCAACAGCCCCCCTTTAAGAAAAAAAATTGTTTCCACCAAAATCTCTAAACCATGGTTCAACGAGAATCTGAACTCTGACCGACGCAAACTAAGATCAGCAGAAAGAATATGGAGATCGGCACCCTCTATGGAACACCTTAATCACCTTAGAGCACTGAGGAATACACACAACAGGAAAATCTTAAAGGCAAAGGCGATCTTCTTTAGAACTCAGCTAAACCAAGCCATTAATCGCCCCAAAAAACTATTTGAAATAGTTAAGCAACAATCGTTCAAAGAGAGACTGCTACACCCAACTGCGAGGACCAGGCCAATTTCTTAGAAAAAACAAAAACCATTGAACTCGACCTACAGTCTAAGAATGCTCTTCTACCAGCTACCGTTCATGAGTCTACATTCTACTCCCAGGTCAAGGACCAATTTACTACAACGGCGGGAGTCCCAAAAAACAATGCCTCCTGGCACACCTTCACGACCTACACTGAAAATGACATCTACAACATCCTTCTAGCGATTAATCCCTCCAATCACTTCATTGATCCACTACCTCCTGCCATATTCAAAACGATAAAAACTTCTATTCTTCCCTTATGGTCAAAGATTGTAAATGCCTCGCTTAAGCAAGGCACTATACCTGACTGCTTCAAAGTAGGGCAGGTGGGGGGCGTGGCCGGGCAAGATGGCCGATCGGACGCACTGTTCCGGAGCTGATATCTGCACTTTGACTGAACCCTGCACGCTGTAACCGCTCCTACACCAAGCGGAAGATGTGAGGAACACTCGGAGGGACCTCACCTGTCTCTAACGCAGCGGTAGCAGACCCAGCACGATCTTGCCGGAGTACGACAGGCGCCTCCCAAAATGGCGGATACCGTTTGGGGCTAGTCGGAGTGTCTGCGGGAACTCGACGAGAGTGGAACGTGGGACCCCTGCCTCCAAATTCTACTTGCCACCGCCGGAGGTAAGGCCCGCAGCCGTTGCGACCGTTGGGGCTCTCACGACGACATTCCCCGGAGTTCAACCCATGCCACGGAACACCGCACGGCGCCTGCTTGACTTTGACATTGCGGCCGGACTGTAAATCTCAGAGCCACCACTTGACCTGCTGGATTTGAGGCCCCATGTCCATTCACTGCAGGGCGCTACTCTAGGGGGCACAGTCATCTATTACTCACTCTTGCCACTTAGGCGGGATCGGAGGCGCCCCACGATCGATTCCGCTCAGTTTGTGCGACCCCTTTGTCTGCCTCTGCATCCACAAAATGGCATCCACTCTGCCTCGGGGAGGATAACAACTGCAGGGCGGTGACTGGCGTGGACGGGACCCACAGGTGCTGAGAGTGATAACACCCTGCGGCTGGACGACTGCCATTGATTTCCGAGCACGGCCTCTACTGTAGTTCGGTGCCCTGCCACTCCTAGCCGTGTGTGGCGTGGGACACCACATCGGGCTCACGCCTTGCCTTTACTTCTCACGAGAGGAACGGCCTCCCATCCAGCAGCACCAACCACTCAAAAGGCCGACTTGTGCAGCGTTTGGGGGTCCATCCGGTGCCGCCTCGCACATGTGCTGTCAGTGATTCTACCCGCTCCTCTCGGTTGCCGGCGGTCCCGCCCCACGCTAACTCTCTACATAACGGACCCCTTACATTGGATCTTGGATCCTCCAGCCACCTGCGCTTCTGAGACACAGGCCCTCCTGGACCAGTCCGTATGCCGCCAAAGAAGGGGTCGAACAGGACATCCACCAAGGTATCAGACTTCTTCGCATCATCAGATAAACGCTCGACGCTTCGCGGAGACGTTGAAACAGCCAGCATGGCCCTCACAAAAGCGGACCTCCTGACCATGTTTAAGGACTTTAAAATGGAGCTGCGAAACGACCTCGGTCAGGACATCAAAGCTTCAATGGAGCAGCTGAGGACGGATCTTACGGAGAGCTTGACCTCCCTCCAGCAAGACGTGGACTCTGTGGGCACTAGAGTATTGGATCTGGAGGCGCAACATCAAGACCAGGAGAAGCTCTCCACTGAGTTACGTGAAGATGTCCGCGCCCTTCGGGACCAATTTCACCAGACACAGCGCAAGGTGGAGGACCTAGAGAACAGGACACGGAGGGAGAATTTACGTGTCAGAGACTTGGAGGAGGGCGCGGAGGGGCCGGACTTGGGGGCCTTCATGGAGGAACTCTTCGCGGAGGTTCTGGGTCCCCAATCCCTTAAAATAAAGCTGGAAAGGGTCCACCGTGTAGGAAGCCTCCAGACAGGCGAGAAGAAGAGACCCCGCGACATACTGGCGAAATTCCACTCCTACAAAGTTAAAGAGGCGGTGCTCCTAGCGGCCAGGTCGAAGGGATCCGTCTCCTTCCAGGACCACTCATGCTCCATATACCAAGATTTGGCGCCGACTACCCTAGCACGGAGACAGTTGTTCAGACCCATCACCTCCAAACTACGAGATGATAAGATCAGATATAGGTGGACCTACCCGTTCGGACTCAGTTTCGACTTCAATAACAGACAGCGCCATATCACTGAATTAAAAGAGGGCCTGGAACTCCTGGGTCTCACCTCAGAGGAGATTGGCTCCGCCCACAATAAAGACCGGGAGCCTCTTCGGGTTACCCCACTGCTGACGGCATGGTCTGTGGGCTCGTGTAGGGGCCGCAGATGACTTCCCAGTGATCGCATCATGGGTATGTACTGTTCATGTTCTATAACAGGCCTGAGAATCATAGCCTTGTGGAACCTCACATTAAGACTTACCACAACTGGCTGTATCTTGTTGAAGCTGGTGGCTTTGGGAGCAGTCCGGGAGGGCTGACAGCGATTTGCTTCCATACTCTTCCTGAACTTCGGCTACCTCTATGGCCCTGCTTCCCAGGCTCCTGTCTAACAACCATGCTATGATGTTACTGAACCATAATTTGCCTCTATCATTAAGAGTAGTGGCTTTATCTCTTTTCTAAAGGTGGTTCTGGTTGGATACCTACGTCGTGACCGCATAATGACATTATCTTTGACTTGTATCCGGAGGGGCGCGGACGGGGTCCTCGGACGTACCGTCCCCCCTAGTCCCTGTGGGTAGGATTTCCCGAGCCAGGGACAAGATGGCGGCTTTCTTGCCGCACTTTTTGTTGATGTTCATTTTGCTATTTTTGGGGCTTGTGGGGAGGGGGAGGGAGGGTAATGGTGGCAGCTTTTTAACATTTCTCACTAGCGGAGGTTTCTCTTTGCACTTGTTTATTCACAGGTGGTGCTCACTTGGGATACAGACATTGCTGGGGCTACCCTGGGTCCTACGCCGGGTTGGGTCACTTGGCATTTGCTATGAGATACTATCTCACCCTTTAGTACGATGACGATCACCATTGGTTCCTGGAACGTTCAGAGGCTTAATTCCCCCCAAAACGCCAAAAAGTGTGGAAATATATTACTGACCAACATGTCGACATAGTGGCTCTCCAAGAGACGCATTTGGCTAGGTCAGAGGACACACGATTTCATCACAAACACTTCCCACTGATATACAGATCTTCTGCACTTACGAAACACAGAGGGGTGGCACTCATATTTCACTCTTCCACAACATTTCAACCTCTGGACGTCCTCTCTGATAAAGATGGCCGCTGGATTATGGTCAAAGGTCGCTTGATGGGCAAACTGTGCACTTTCATGGTAGTGTATGCACCTAACACTGGGCAAGCAGCGTTTTTTAACACTTTAGTGGGGAGAATTCTGGACTTCGTGGAGGGGCCAATGGTACTTCTGGGCGACTTTAATCTGACTTGGCAGGGAGATCTCGATAGCACTCACCCACACCGCTCTGACCTGGGCTCCTTCCCCATCGAAACTAAACAACGCCTCCACGACCTGGGCCTGCTAGACGCATGGCGGACTCTTCACCCCCACTCTCGTGATTACACTTTCTACTCCCATGTCCATCGCACCTATTCCCGACTCAACTATATTTTCATTAGCCAATCCCTGTTGGGCACGCTCCAAGAGGATAAGATATTTCCCCTCTCAGTTTCAGATCATAGTCTCCTTTCCATTTGCTTGGCCTGACACGGTCATGTTTCATCCACCCCTAAATGGTATTTTCCGCCTTCTCTCACGCGAGATAAAGAATCCTGCACCAAATTGAGGGAAACCATTACTGAATATTTTGACTTTAACAAACCTGAGGATACCTCGGAGTATACCACCTGGGACACGTTTAAAGCGGTCTTCCGGGGGCAATGTATTGCCCTCAACTCGGCACTAATCACACAACGAGCTAGGGAAAGAGATGCATTGGAAAAAGAATTAGCTTCTATTGAGCGCACGCATAAATTAAACCCCACTAGAGACTCCCTCCGCAACCTGACAGCTATAAGGGGCAAACTCAAAGCTATTTATAATAATAGAGCTGAATTCACGCTACTCAAACTCCGACACCTATCTTACTCCCAGGGTAATAAAATTGGCACACATCTAGCCAGACAGTTAAAAGGCAGACAAGAGCGGGAATATATAGGAGGTATCCTCGGACCCACTGGGGAGATCACGCATAAAGATGAAGAAAAGTCTGAGATCTTTGGCTCTTTCTACAAAACTCTTTACACTCGGGACCAATTAGATCCTGACGCCCAACGCGAATATCTCCGGACATTGTGCCTCCCCCAGGTCTCGCCTGATTGGAATGACACCCTTACTGCTCCCATCACCTCCGAGGAGGTAAACTCAGCCATACAGGCTCTTAAGCCCCGGAAGGCCCCGGGACCGGACGGATACACCGCCCTGTTCTATAGAACTTTTGCCCCTGACATCACCCCACATCTCACGTGACTGTTCAATAAAATGGCGATTGAGGGAGAGACTACTGGGTCATTGTCCGAGGCTATGATCTCGGTTATACCTAAACCAGGGAAGGCCCCTCACTTCTGCGCCTCGTATCGGCCCATCGCCCTGTTGAATCTCGACGCGAAACTCTACTCCTCCATTTTAGCTAAACGCCTGAATGATCTTATGCCAGATCTCATACACCCAGACCAATCGGGGTTTATCAAGGGACGACAAACACACAACAACACCCGTCGCATTGTTCACCTCATAGAGAAAGATAACAGACGTCATATCCCCGCGGTACTGGTAGGCCTGGATGCCAAAAAGGCCTTTGATAGGGTCGATTGGGCATTCTTATTTACTACCCCCTCACGAGCTTTGGGTTCGCTCCTAAATTTCTCACTATGATTAGGGTCAACTTTGTACAACCCCGATCCCGAGTGCAAGTCAATGGAGTAGCTTCACACGCCTTTTTCCACTCTAGAGGTACCCGACAGGGGTGCCCCCTCTCGCCCTACTCTTTGCCTTGAGCATCGAACCCTTAGCGATGGCTATTAGAGCCAACCCCGACATCCACGGCATACCCTTTAGTGGAGACTCCCATAAAATCTCCCTCTTCACGGACGACGTCCTCTTGTCGCTCTCCGATCCTGCCCAATCTCTTCCCACTTTACAAGCTGAACTGGAGCGCTTCGAGGGGGTGGCGGGCTTTAAAATAAACCTCAGCAAGTCGTATATTCTTAACCTCACTCTCCCGCCTGCGGAGGTGCACAGGCTTCAGCCCCTCACTCCCCTGCAGTGGGCTGCTTCATCCATATAATATCTGGGTATCCAGTTAACGTCCAGGGTGGAGGGACTTTATGCGGCCAACTTTCCCCCTAGTCTCACCCAGATTCAAACGGAACTCACAAGGTGGAAACCTCTCTTTCTCTCTTGGCTTGGCCGAATACATGCTGTCAAGATGACACTCCTTCCGAAGCTTCTCTATTTATTCCAGGCCTTGCCGATAGAGCCGGAGAGGGACTTTTTTCGCCGAGTTAAATCTATGCTCCTCCAGTTCATTTGGCAAAAGGGACGCGCCCGCTTCTCATTCTCTTTATTGCGACGCTCTCGAACGGAAGGCGGAGTGGGGCTCCCCGATATACACTTGTATTATAAAGCAGCACAGCTGAGGGTTCTGACTGAGTGGTCCAAACGGGAATCCGATAAACATTGGTTACATATGGATCGTAGTGTTGCAGGGCGGACCATCTGGGATCTCGCTTGGCGTCCCAAGAAAGACAGACCCCAGAATGTATACCTTAGTACTCCTACGCGTACTACCCTGAGGGTGTGGGATTCTGTCGCGGGGGATGACCGATGGACTACTTTCCCCTCACCATTTACACCACTGCATTTTAATCCTGTCTTCCCCCCAGGTCTGACCGAGGGACCCTTTGACGCTTGGAGAGAGGGAGGTTGCCTTGCCCTGACGCACCTTTTTCATAACTATGACCCCCTGTCCTTTGACAACTGCAAACGGGAATATGGATTAGACAACACAGAACGATTTCACCACACCCAACTACTGCATTGGGCTCTCACCCCGACGATCCGGGATGCAGCCACTCGCCCACCTACTAGGTTTGAATCCTTCCTCTCCAAGGCCTCCACAATGAAAGGGGCGATTTCGTTCATCTATAACTTCTTACTCACCACCACCAACTCACCGCGTCCACGATACATGGCTATGTGGGAGGGGATCCTACAACGCGACGTGTCAGAGAAGGACTGGTCACATTTATGGTCCGACATCACTAGATTCAACCACTCTGTAGACCTCCGGGAAGCCCACCTTAAGACCATGATGGACTGGTATCTCCATCCGTCTAGGCTCAAGCAGATCTTCCCCAACACTTCTGACCGCTGCTGGAGAGGCTGCGGCCACCTGGGTGATTTCCAGCACATTTGGTGGGATTGCCCGACTATACGCCCCTTCTGGGCAGAAATCTTGGCACAGATTAAAGAAATGCTGGGATATCCCATTCCAACTACTATGGCGGAGATCCTCTTGGGGCTGCCAGACCCTGCCCTAGAACACCAGTCCCGCTCGGACAAGGCCATCATGTGGCTTTGTATAGGCGTGGCTAATGTGACCTTAGCGGCTGCCTGGAAGCAGAGGGAGGCTCCGGCGATCTCCCTTTGGCACTCACGGTTATGGCGGTTACTTAGCCTGGAAAGAATGTCTGCTATTTTCCAGGACAATTACAAGAACTTTGAATTCAGATGGGGGCCATTAGTTACTTTCCTCTCCCGGGGGCTACCGCTGGCTGTTTGCCCTCCTACTGTCCGGGCACTACACTTCTTTCAATTTTAATTTAATTGTCACTACCCCATGTTGTTATTATCATTTTGATTTTGCCGCCACCACTGTTTGGGTGGGGGGAGGGGGGTTGGGGTTCTTGTTATTTCTGCCGGGAGTTCTTGTTGCAAGACACTAGTACGCCTTATAAGATACCTTCCAGTTGGAAAGGTTTGATAGAGCACCACCACAGAAAAATGATGAGACGCCTAATTACGTTGTTAAGTTTTATATGATGATTGCGGGGGACTGCCCATACCCCTTCTTTATTAGCCACTGTATCTTTCATTTTAGCATTCACTGCAGATTTGGGGCCCGGGCATTTTCTGAGTGTTGTGTTTTTATCAGCCTTTTACGTCTTGTTGATATTCCAACGCTCACTGCGTTGAGCGAAATGATGGTGCGAACTTACGATGTACTTGGAAAAAAGTTTAATAAACACATGTTTGACAAAGTAGGGCAGGTTACACCCATACTAAAAAAAGCCAATTCCCTCTCTTCAGACCTCAACAACTACCGCCCCATAACCAACATCCCCACACTGGCGAAACTACTAGAAAAATGTGTGCAAACTCAACTATGCAACCACATTGAGAACTTCAATCTTCTAGATCAACACCAATCTGGCGTCCGTCAAGGACACAGCACTGAATCAGCAGTCACCCACGTTATGGACGACATAATAAAAATGCTAGACCATAATGAATCATGTCTTTTGATACTTCTTGACTTATCCTCCGCTATCGACACGGTTAAACATGACAACCTATTGGCCCTACTGGAACGAAGGATGGGTTTATCTGGTCCCGTACTGCAATGGTTTACCTCTTTCCTAAACAACAGAACCCAAAGAATCAAGATGAAGCAATCCCTCTCTCAACCCTCCATGGTCACCCTAGGACTTCCACAGGGCTCTACACTATCACCCATCCTTTTCAATCTAATCATGGAACCCCTGGAAATTGCCCTGAACTCTGTGAACATTCTATTTCACATGTATGCAGACGACACACAACTGTATATGAAAATCTCCTCCCCAGAGGACTTCATCTCCCTCAACGCCATTCTGCATAACACTCAAAATTGGCTCACCGGCAACCACCTCATGCTCAACACCAAAAAAATGGAATTCCTCCTCATCTCCCCTCCCCCAACCACACACCAAAGATAGACCTCTGGCTGAAGCATCTAACAACCTTTAACTGCTCTCCCCACATCATTGACTCTGCTAAATCATTGGGAATCACCCTAGACAAACACCTGAATATGAAGGCACATATCAGTAACTCCACCAAAGGAGCTAATCATCAGATGAGTATCCTAAGGAAACTTAAACCCTTCCTCCCGCTGGTCGACTTAAAAATGGCGGTACAAGCCCTAGTGTTACTAAGATTGGATTACGGAAGCACCACTCTATGCGGACTTCCCAAATACAAGCTGGCCCCGCTGAGGGCCTCACTTAATGCTGCAGCCAGGTAGGTCTCCGGGAACAAAAAGAAACAACCACATTTCTCCGACCTTAAAAGCATTGCACTGGCTACCATACGAGGCAAGAATAAAACTAAAGATCGCCTGCATGACCCATAAAGCCCTTCACACCAAAACCCCCAGTTACTTAGCACAAAAGCTAGAGCTGTCTGGAGGTTGCAGATATTTGCGAAGCGCAAGCTCACTACTACTGAAACCACAGTCCTTCCACAAAAAGAGAACATGCTGCAGAGCCTTCTCAGGTATCGCACCGAAGATTTGGAACTACCAGATGTACGCAGGATCCCTTCCTCCTTCAAAAACGAAGTGAAAATGCTCCTAATGAACAAATTCACATCCTAAGACTTTAATTCTTCTTACGTTACTGTTTTTCAACATATGTTACCTTACCTACCACAGTCTACCTGTAAACTGAATGTATGTATATTACCCTCTACCTTCTATTGTATCTGAACGGTGTTATGTAAAGCGCTCTGATACCCTCTAGGGTCATGTTGGCGCTATATAAAACTTTATAAATAAAATAAATAAATACAAGGAAAGATGAAGACATACTGGAAGAATGAGGCAGAGTATAGGAAAGTAAATATAAACAGGGCAGAGGAGGGAACGTGAAAAAGACAAGAGGAGAAACCAGAAGGAAGGAGAGGGAGAAACAGTGGGAAAAAGAAACCTCAAAGAAAATCTGAGATGGGAGGTGAAGTGAAGAAATAGAAGTAAAGTGGAAAAGGGTAAAAGGTGGAAGGCAGCGTGTTATGGAGGAAAAGCAAGAAGAAGGGGTTGAGGGAAGTCAAGGAGAATGCAGGGATATAAAAGATGAAGACTTACATACAAGTACGGTCTCCGCTATCATTAGTGCAACAAGAACAGTGGCACTGGGTGGAGAAGGGTACAGTTGTTTTTAGTACACATCAAGGGCAGTAGGGGAGCCACTATTATTACTTGCATAAGGGCCCACAGCTCCCTTCTTACATGAATGCACAATCCAGCGCAATGACAGTTGAATTCAATAGAACTAAAAATGGGCACCACATTTCACAAAGCTAAGCTGTGACTCTGCTTTTGGATGCTCAATAAAGAGTTTATTCACAGGGTTAATTCAGAGAGAAAGGGAACAAATGAATGTCTGGCTGATGGCGCTGCCACTGGTATTGAGGAAAGCAGTGCAACCACCCTGTACTGAAATTCCAAATGTTGCTGGCACATCCTCGAGGTCCCACAGAGGTGAGAACTGAAGGAATGTTTGGTTCTTTGGAATAAACTCCTCAGTGGAAACTTTCCCTTCACTCGGATGTGATTTTGTGTCCTATGCTTGGATGTTCCGTCCATCTTACTTTGACACGCAAGGGTGGATCCCTCTTAGTTTGTTGATTTTAGCTTCGCCATGCTCCTGACTGCTCTGTAGATTAGCTTCATACATGGGATTGTGTGCAGAATCCATGGACTAGTCACCGGCATCACATACAGAGAAACATCATTCCGTTGGTTTCATTACTGTACATACTTAAAACTTCTAAATTTTACATTTTTTACCAGCCTTGCACTGAAAGACCAGGGACGTGGAGGCAGCTGTGGGACCTTCAGAAGCAAAGAGATCCAACCTGAAGACTGCATCACCAGGAACAGCTGGATCTGTGAAAAGAAGGCGATCCGGGCCACATCCTGAGTATTGGATGGTGAATAAAATTAGTGTAGTTCCAGATATCCAATGTGAAATCCACATTTTATCATGTGAACTAAAAATGTAATCCATTCTCAGTATCAATACATTTGATTTTACAATATATTAAAAACTGATCGATCTATTTTCTCAGGCATTTTCTCTTTGTGTCTCAGAGGGAAAGATGGAAAAAGATCTTGCTATTAAGTGAGCCTTTAGGGAATGGAGACATTTTTTACTCTGAGCCCAATTTAGGGTTACTGGCTGCACAACCATAGAAATTGTCTGGTCCCCCAACAGGCTGGACATCGGAATAGTGGACAAGTATGCAGGGCATTCTTTTTTCAACAATTAGATTATTTTCTAATCTACATTCCCGGCTCACAAGATGTTCTCTCTGATTCTCTCTCTGGGTGATATCACAAATCACAGAATTCTAGGCTGGTTGAGAGGATCATTGCTTTACATGCCTTCATCTCCATCATTACTTCCACCTTCTTCAAGGCTACCTGTCCAGACAGGCAAAATGACAAGTTCTACAAAGACATTAATTGAAGAATACAAATGGTCTAATTTTTTTCATAATTGTTAGACCTGGCACTGTTGGCGTGGGTCTCCCTTCCATTTTTCACTGTTGCCTCATGTGTTTTTGCTAGTTATAGGTGCTTTGGACACTGTGCCACTGCTATTCAGTAACACAGTGCAAGTGCTCCCTATGGTAAATTGATGTATGGATTAGTGATTCCATGATTGGTTGGTTTGGTTTACTTGTCAGACCCTAGTACAGTGCACTGAGTGTGCCCAGGACTTGTAAACCAAATGCTGCTGGTGGGCTTGCAGCACTGGTTGTGCCACCAACAGAAGCAGCCTGTAAAAGTGTGTCTCAGGTCTGCCATCGCAGAGCCTGGGTGCAGTCTGGTACTGCCATGTTGACTGGGCAAGTACACCCACTTGCCAGTCCCTAAACCTTCCCTTTTCTGCATATTAGTCACCCCTATGGTAGGCCCAAGGGCAGGGTACATTGGAGGTAAAAGGTAGGACATGCCCTGATGTGTGTGGCATGTCCTAATAGTGAATTACAGCCATTTTCGTTTTTCTCTATTGCAAGGCTACCTGTTCCCCATAGGCCAGAATGGGCAGTTTGATTATTACATCTTATAATCCTAACTGACCCAGGGAACTAGGTAGAAATTCAAATTTAGTATGCCTAAACTCAGAATGATAAAATACATCTTTTAGTGAAGTTGGTTTTAACATTCTGTGTTTGAAAATACCACTTTTAGAAAGTAGGTATTTTCTTGCCTAACTATCCAAGCCTGCCTCTGCTAGGTTGTGTATTCCTTGTCTGGAGTTTGAGTGACAGGGGCTGGGGGATTCCAAGAGTCAGGGTGAGTCAGCACAGGACTGAATAGAGAGATCTGCATGTAGATGGGTGGGAGGAGTTGCACCTGGTTCCTGAATAGGGCTGTGCCTTCCCTCCACAATGCTGACTCCACCTCCTGTGGTGCGTCTGATGTCCCTGGCCTACACTGTGAAAGGAAAGAAGGAGTCTTGTCAACAAAGTACTCCAGGACTGACCAGAACTGGTTTGGACTAGGCAAAGGCCTCTCTGCCTTCAGAGAACAAAGGGAAAATGAGTATAAAAGAGGAGACCCAAACCCCAGAACTCTAGATCACTTTTGGGTAACAAGAAGAACCTTTGCTGAGGAGATGAACCAGAGAAACTAAGGAGGAGACTATCCCTAAGCTGAGTGCTGTTTGGGGGATTGGCCTGCAGTGGTTGCCTGACTGCCAAAGAAAGGGGAAAGGACTTTGTGCTACTTTCAATTCAACTTGCAAAGGATCTTCAAGGGCTTGAGATAGAGCTTGCCTCCTGCTGAAGTCTCAGGGACAACAGACTTCACCCACCAGCTCCCCAAGAGTTCTTTTGAAGTGCCTGCTGTTGTGCTGGGCCTTCTGAGGGACTGCGTGTCGCAAGGAGCTGGAAGCGCGACTCACGAAGAAGAAGCGTGACGCCGCCGCAGCCGCTGTTGTCGTATCACTGAAGAAGGGTGTCGCCGCTGCCAATTCGCCTCGCAGAAGCGCCTCGCATCGCAGGAGAAGAGAGTCGCCGTCGCATCAGACGCAGTCGCATCATCGGAGAAGCGTGTCGCCGCTGTCGTCGCATCACTGAAGAAGGGTGTTGCCGCTGCCGCTGTCGCATCGCATCGCTGAAGCGCCTCGCATCACCAGAGAAGAGTGTCGCCGTCGCATCAGACGCCATCGCATCACCGGAGAAGCGTGTCGCAGGGCCTGTCGCGGCTCAGAAGAATCGTTGAGTCGCCGCACGGCCGTCGGGCGTGCACGCATCGTGTCGCATCAAGAAGAAGACGCCATTTTTGTTTCCTTGCACCGGATCTTCATCGCATCACGGCGCTGCTGGTCGCATCGCCACGGAAGCGCAGAAAGAAACCGACGCATCACCTCCCCACACGGAGAAGAACCGACGCATCCCCTACGCAGCAGTAGGGACTCGACGCATCACCGTTCTTGCGTGTAAGGAACCGACGCATCACCTTGACTGCAATACTTTCGTTGTATAGCGTTACGCATCCAAAGGTACATTGAACTCAAAGTGTTGCATTTACCATCCAAAGAGAACTAAGCTAATTCTTCCATTTTTAAGTACAGTATTGTGGATTTTTGTCGTTTGTGGTCTTGTGATAAGTCTATATAAAAATACTTATTTTTATACTACAACTTGTGTGGTGTCCATCTGTAGTGTTGTCACTGGGTTACTGTATGTGTTCACAAATGCTTTACACACTGCCTCTGAGATAAGCCTGTCTGCTCGTGTCAAGCTACCAAGGGGGTGAGCAGGGGTTATTTTAGTAGTGTATTCCCCTTACCCTGACTAGACGCAAAGGTCCCTATTTGGTCAAAGGTACCTACCTCTGCCAACTAGAGACCCCCAAATCTAACATTGGTGGTCAGCGGTGAGGATTCTGGACTTGCATTTGTGACTCATATACAGTGATTGGTGAACACTACTAGTGAGTGCAGACCAAACGCGACCACATACTTTTGGTAGATTGTTTTTCCTGGGATTTTCTATTTTTGCCAAGAACTGCCAAGTTTAACCACAATGGATAAAGCAGCATCCATAGCATCTGTTGATTTTGATTGGGAAGAGAAGAAACTAGAATGGTACAATGTGAGACAGAATAGTAGTGGTCGCAGCCTGGCTAAATCTTTAAAAGAGCGTCTACCCATATCGCTCATCAGGGGTTTCAATGGAACGTTGGAAGGGAGCGACACTAAGGGGCCGATTCCGATTCGTGTCGGTAATTTCTCCGACCGAGCCGGCCTCGGAGAGATTTCCGACCGAATCGGACCGAACGAGTCCGATGCATTCGTATGCCACCGGACACGAGTCGGTCGGACTCCCATTGAACTCAATGGGAGCCGGTCGTACAACGCGTACGCGGGCTCCCATTGCCTCAATGGGTGCGAGGCGGACAAGGGCGCCCCCTACAGCGAGTACGCCGCGAAGCGCTTCGTGGCGTACACGCACAGGTAGGGGGACCCACGGGTCCCCCTGTGTGCGCCTCGCACGGGTACGCGTGACAGGGGGGTCCGACACGGACCCCAAAGTACGGCTCCGACAGCGAGTTCGAGTCGGACGGCGCGAGTCGGTCGGAGCGGTCGAGGTGCGCATCGTACTTACCCGGCCGGAAAACGTCTCCATTGCGCGGTGCGAATCGGGTCCGAGCGAGTCGGTCGGAGCAGTACGATCCGGGAACCAGTCGGTCGGAGCGGTCGGGTCGCCCGGACGAGTCGGTCGGCGAATACGCATCGTACTCGCACGCCCGGACGCGCGTACGACTCGGTCGGAAAATAGGGCTCCGGATCGGATCCGGTAAAACCGAATCCGATTCGGAGCACTACCGCCAAGATCGGAATCGGCCCCTAAGTCTCTTAGGAACTTATGTTCGGATCTACTAATGCAGTCTACATTCTCGAAGCTCCCATAGCTCAGCACCATAAAGGGCTGAGCTTACCGCTTTAGCTGCATAGATGGTAAGTGCAGGGGCTACTGGTCTGCTCACTGAGGAACGGTGTTCTCTAGTTAGTGCTCATGTCATGCGCTTATGGTTTAAAAGCATTTTGTCAACATGATTTTTCCACTGCATATTCTCAGCGAGCCAAATTCCTAAATAGTCAAATGTTGTTACTTTTTCCAAACAGATTCCATCAAGGGTGAAATTGCTTCTGTATGGCCTGTAGGGGTTAAATACCATAAGCTTGGTCTTAGAGGTGTTAACGATAAGCCCCCTGGATTCACAGAAGAGATAAAATCTGTCTAGGAACTCCTCTATTAACCGGGATTTTGTCTGTTTTCTGGCCTTGGGACCCCCACCTAACTTGCGCATAATTGCCCTCGTGTAGACGGATCAGCAGGTTCAGCAACAACGGAGGGATCCCCATTTCACCCAAGATGCACCACAGCTGCTCACGAGGGACCAGGTCAAAGGCAGTCTTTAAGTCAATAAATGCCAAATAAAGACTGCCCTTGCCAATGAGGACCACCTTCCAGTAAATAAGGAGTAACCTGAATGCTTGGTCCACCGTCCCCGTACAGGCCCTAAATCCCGCTTGATATTGGGAAAGAATGTCTTCTTCGTCCACCCAACAATGGATTCTCTGTAATAACACCCTGCCAACTACTTTCTGCATGGCGTCAATCAAACTGATTGGGCGGTAGTTGGCAGGATCATCCCTGGGACCTTTCTTGTAGATGGGTATCACCTCGGCCCCCTTCCATGACTCAGGTACTGAGCTGCCCTGTACAAGGCAATTGATTAAGAGCGTGATATAACTAGCCCAATTATGGGGGTCAGCAAGAAAAAGGTCCCCAGGGATGCCGTCTGGTCCCGGGGCTTTTGATGGAACAATTTTCTTTACAGCCGCCTCTACTTCATCTAATGTGAAGAAGTCGGTAGGGCCCGATATAGGATGGAAGCTTATTTGATGGAGGGGCCCTAATTCGAAAAATAGATTGGACCCAGAGTAGAGGTTTCGAAAGTGATTATACCAATCCTGACAGGTAATATGGTTGGGGATTAGGTCAGGATCTTTATGACCGGACCACCCAACCATATTCCAGAAGAGCTTCATCGCATCACGTCGCTGCTGGTCGCATCGCCACGGAAGCGCAGTAAGAAACCGACGCATCACCTCCCCACGCGGAGAAGAACCGACGCATCCCCTACGCAGCAGTAGGGACCCAACGCATCACCGTTCTTGCGTGTAAGGAACCGACGCATCACCTTCCCTGTAACACTTTCGTTGTATAGCGTTACGCATCCAAAGGTACATTGAACTCAAAGTGTCGCATTTACCATCTAAACAGAACTAAGCTAATTCTTCCATTTTTAAGTACAGTATTGTGGATTTTTGTGGTTTGTGGTCTTGTGATAAGTCTATATAAAAATACTTATTTTTATACTACAACTTGTGTGATATCCATCTGTAGTGTTGTCACTGGGTTACTGTATGTGTTCACAAATGCTTTACACACTGCCTCTGAGATAAGCCTGTCTGCTCGTGCCAAGCTACCAAGGGGGTGAGCAGGGGTTATTTTAGTAGTGTATCCCCCTTACCCTGACTAGACGCAAGGGTCCCAATTTGGTCAAAGGTACCTACCTCTGCCAACTAGAGATCCCCAAATCTAACATTGGTGGTCAGCGGTGAGGAATCTGGACTTGCATTTGTGACTCATATACAGTGATTGGTGAACACTACTAGTGAGTGCAGACCAAACGCGACCACATACTTTTGGTAGATTGTTTTTCCTGGGATTTTCTATTTTTGCCAAGAACTGCCAAGTTTAACCACAATGGATAAAGCAGCATCCATGGCATCTGTTGATTTTGATTGGGAAGAGGAGAAACTAGAATGCTACAATGTGAGACAGCTAAAGCACTTCTGCAGGAAATTTAAAGTTGCTATGACCGGTCTCACCAAGAAGGATGAGTTCCAAAAGGCGCTGAGGGCCTGGGTCGAAGCAAAGAATACCCCTGAGAATGAGGAGGGGGCTGAGAATGCAGATGAGCAGCTGGATGGGCCATTGGGTCCAGGGGGGAGGAGAGCAACTTCCCCAGTAGGTAGCAGTGTTTCTGCCAAGGGCCTGTCCCCAGAGGAGTTGGAGGACAGTGAGAAAAGTAGGATGCACGAATTGGATCTGGCCAAGCTCAAATTGGGTGGGCAGTTGGAGTTGGAGAATAGGAAATTGGCCCTAGAGGAAAAAAGGATGCAGTTGGATCATGAGAGGAATTTGAGGGAGTTGGAGTTGAAAGCTAGGAGCTTAGAGATTACTCCCTCTGGTTGGCAGCACACCGTCAATGCCTGTTGAAGCAAGGGTGTACATACCTAAGGATGTGGTTAGAGAGTTTAACAAGAATGATGACATTGGGCAGTGGTTCAAGGCCTATGAGGTAGCCATGTCCTCCCACCGGGTCCCTGAGAAGGATTGGGGAGCGGGGTTGTGGGGACGGTTCCTTAGTGAGGGGCGGGATACATTGTTAGACTTGCCCTCTGAAGTCCATAATTCTTACAGCCACATGAAAGATGCATTGATGTCCATGTATGGGTTGACTCCTGAATTGTATAGACAGAGGTTTAGAAATTGCAAGAAGATGGAGTCAAGCACATGGGTAGAATATGTAACTTTCTTTTGCAGAGCATTGGATGGTTGGGTGAAGGGTAGCAAAGTGAATGATTTTGAGGGGCTCATTGATTTAATTGCATTGGAGCACTTGTCAAGTAATTGTTTTCCAGAGCTATGCCAGCACCTTATTGATAGCAGGCTGACTAACCCTAGGAAGCTTGCTGAGGAGGCGGACCGCTGGGTGAGTACCCAGGTCCACCAGGGTCACATGGGAGACTCCGCCAAGAGTGGGCAGGGTCCCCAGTAGAAGAGTGGGGGGGACAAGGGTAAACAGAGAGAGTTCCAGAAAGGGCCCCAAAGTAATCCCCAAGGGAACCAAGGGAAGGGTTCCCAGCCTCCCCCTGAGAAGAAGCCCGGGGCCCGACAGGTAGGCCTGTTCACAGGGGACCCCTGAGGTGCTTCAAGTGTGGTGAAGTGGGCCATAAGTCTGTTGATCCCAGTGCCCACAGTTTGGAAAGACAGCACCCACTGGTGCTCCACCCCGGCAGATGGCGAGTGTAGCACTGGGGGAGGAGATGGGTGCCCAAGGTGGGTGGGGTCCCGCAGAGATGTCCCTTGTTTCTTTAGGAGACTGTGAGGTGGTCCCCAGGACCCAACTGCCTGATAACACTAAAAAGTACAGGCAGTGGGTGACCATCAATGGCCATAGAGTGGAGGCTCTTCGAGACACAGGAGCCAGTGTGACAGCTGTCAAGTGTCACCTGGTGTCTGAAGAGCAGGTTGTCCCCAATGCATTTTACCCAGTTGTTGCCGCTGACAACAAAGAGAGCCACTACAAGGTGGCTCAGGTACCCGTTGAGTGGGGGGGGGTCTCTGGTACTCTTCAAGTAGCTGTGAGGCCAGCCATGCATGTTGACTGTTTGTTGGGGAACGATTTGGAGAGATCACCTTGGGCTAAGGTGGAGCGAAGGGCTCATTTGGAGATGTTGGGTCTGCCTGACTGGGCGTGTGTGACCACACGGTCCATGGCAGCCAGTAAGGGTGTTCAAGAAGACCTGGAGCCTGAGAGGGGGGCCCAGGTGCCTGTCTTAAAGAGAAGAGGCAGGGGGCATGGGAAACCGGCCCCCGAAGTTTCCACGGTCCAGGAGGCGGTAGACCCTGAGTGGGATGCCCTGGAGCCTACAGGGGAACAGATAGCTGAACTGGGGTACCTGCCTGAGCTGACCCATTGGCAGCAAGCAGGAAGGAGGACCCTCCAGGGAAGAGTTCTGCGCAGAGCAGAAGAAGTGCCCTTCTCTTGTGGGTTTGAGGCAGCAGGCTGCAGACCAGGCAGCAGGTGATCAGTCTGGATCTCATTGGATCTACTTGGAGAATGATCTCCGGTATACTGAGCCTAAGGTTGCTGAGCCTGGGTCAGCCCGTGTGCTGGTGGTACCCCAGTGCTTCAGAGCCTTCCTACTGGGGCTGGCTCATGATGTGCCGTTAGCAGGACATTTGGGGCAGAACAAGACCTTTGAGAGGCTTGTCACCCACTTTTATTGGCCCCAAATGTGCAAGAGTTCAGACACTCATTGTAGGACCTGTCAGACTTGCCAGGCAAGTGGAAAGAGTGGGAGGAAGCAGAAGGCTCCTCTACAGCCATTCCCTGTGGTCAGCACCCCCTTTGAACGGGTGGGTATTGACATTGTGGGGCCACTGGACCCCAAGACAGCCATGGGCAACAGGTTCATCCTGGTCTTGGTGGAACATGCCACCCGGTACCCGGAAGCCATCCCTCTCAGGACAGTGACGGCCCCCGTGGTGGGACGGGCACTGATGGGAATTTTCTCCTGTGTGGGGTTCCCTAGAGAGGTGGTGTCTGACCGAGATACAAACTTCATTTCCAAGTATATGAAGTCCCTGTGGCAGGAGTGTGGGGTAACTTATAAGTTCACCACTCCTTACCACCCCCAAGGAAATGGGTTGGTTGAGAGATTCAACCGGGCCCTAAAAGGCATGATTATGGGTCTTGAGGAACCTATGAGGCATAAGTGGGACGTCCTCTTACCATGCCTGCTCTTTACATACCGTGAGGTGCCACAGAAATCTCTAGGGTTCAGCCCCTTTGAGCTTCTCTATGGTCACCCAGTGAAAGGACCTCTGAGTCTGGTCAAGGAAGGCTGGGAGCAATCTCCCAGGAAACCTCCCCAGGATGTATATAGCTACATGCTGGCCTTCAGGAACCAGACTAGGCGTTTCAGGCAACTCGCTGAGGCGAATCTAGAAGCCAGCCAGGAGGAGATGAAGCATTGGTACGACCAGAATGCCACTCTGGTAGAGCTTCAGCCTGGTCAGAAAGTGTGGGTCATGGCCCCAGTGGAGCCTTGTGCGCTCCAGGATAAGTGGACCGGACCATTTGAGGTGGTGGAGCACAAAAGTCCTGTTACCTACTTGGTGGACTTGCGGTCTCCCAGGAACCCCTTGCGGGTCCTGCATGTCAACCGCCTGAAGCCCCACTTGGAGAGGTCCGAAGTGGGCATGCTCTTAGCGACAGATGCTGGAATGGAGGAGGAGACTGAGCCTCTTCCTTACCTCCTGTCGGTGACAGAGCGAGATGGGTCAGTGGATGGTGTGAACCTCTCTTCCACCCTGACCCCTGAGCAACAGAATTACTGTCACCAGTTGCTGGGACAGTTTTATGATTTGTTCTCCCTGATTCCCAGTGTCACTGATTGGTGCATCCATGATGTGGACACTGGAGATAGTCCTCCTGTGAAGCACAAAACTTACAGGGTGACTGACAGGTTGAGAGCTTGCATCAAGGAGGAGGTCTCCAAGATGCTTGCGTTAGGGGTGATTGAGTCCTCTAACAGCCCTTGGGCCAGCCCAGTGGTCTTGGTCCCAAAGGCTGCCGCACCGGGTGCCAAGGCAGAACTCCGGTTCTGTGTGGACTACCGAGGACTCAATTCAGTCACGAGGACTGACGTGCACCCCAACCCCAGAGCTGATGAGCTCATCGATCGGTTAGGGGCTGCCGGTACCTCAGCACGTTTGATCTAACGTCTGTGCACTGGCAGATCGCCTTGACTGATGGGGCAAGAGAGAGGTCAGCATTCTCCACACCAGATGGGCACTACCAGTTCCAGGTTATGCCCTTTGGGATGAAGAATGCCCCTGCCACCTTTCAGAGGTTGGTCAGCCAGGTGTTGGCTGGACTAGAAGAGTTCAGTGCCGCCTACCTGGATGACATTGCAGTGTTCAGCGCCAGTTGGGATGAACATCTGCGCCACCTCTGGGAAGTGTTGATGGCGCTGCGGAGGGCAGGCCTCATGGTTAAGGCGAGTAAGTGCCAGATCGGGCAGGGTTCCGTGGTGTACTTGGGATACCAGGTTGGGAGCGGCCAGGTGGCGCCCCTACAGCCCAAGATTGAGACCATCCTGGCTTGGGAGCCCCCCAAGACCCAGACAGAGGTGAGAGCCTTTTTAGGACTCACTGGGTATTACAGGAGGTTTGTCAAGGGGTATGGCAGCATTGTTGCACCCTTGACAGAGCGGACTTCCAGGAAGCAGCCCAAGAAAGTGATTTGGACTGACACCTGTCGGAAAGCTTTTGAGGCCCTGAAAACTGCCATGTGCACGGCGCCCGTGCTCCTGGCACCCAACTTTGCAAAAGAGTTTATCGTTCAGACAGACGCTTCAGAGCATGGTGTGGGGGCTGTTTTGTCACAGATAAATGAGGAGGGCCTAGATCAACCTGTAGCCTTCATCAGTAGGAGGTTACTTCCACGGGAACAGAGGTGGAGTGCGATTGAGCGTGAGGCATTTGCTGTGGTCTGGGCACTGAAGAAGCTGAGACCATACCTGTTTGGGGCTCATTTCCGGGTTCAGACCGACCACAGGCCCCTCAGATGGTTGATGCAGATGAGGGGTGAGTATCCAAAGTTGTTGAGGTGGTCCATTTCCCTACATGGGATGGATTTCACGGTGGAACGCCGCCCTGGTACAGAGCACGTCAATGCTGATGGTCTGTCCAGATTTTTCCGCCTTAGTGAAGAGAACTCCCAGGAGGTAGGGTAGTTCTCCCCACATTTCAGCTGGAGGGGACACGTGTCAGACCTGGCACTGTTGGCGTGGGTCTCCCTTCCATTTTTCACTGTTGCCTCATGTGTTTTTGCTAGTTATAGGTGCTTTGGGCACTGTGCCACTGCTATTCAGTAACACAGTGCAAGTGCTCCCTATGGTAAATTGATGTATGGATTAGTGATTCCATGATTGGTTGGTTTGGTGTACTTGTCAGACCCTAGTACAGTGCACTGAGTGTGCCCAGGGCTTGTAAACCAAATGCTGCTGGTGGGCTTGCAGCACTGGTTGTGCCACCCACAGAAGCAGCCTGTAAAAGTGTGTATCAGGTCTGCCATCGCAGAGCCTGGGTGCAGTCTGGTACTGCCATGTTGACTGGGCAAGTACACCCACTTGCCAGTCCCTAAACCTTCCATTTTCTGCATATTAGTCACCCCTAATGTAGGCCCAAGGGCAGGGTGCATTGTAGGTAAAAGGTAGGACATGCCCTGATGTGTGTGGCATGTCCTAATAGTGAATTACAGCCGTTTTCGTTTCTCACTATTGCAAGGCTACCTGTTCCCCATAGGCCAGAATGGGCAGTTTGATTATTACATCTTATAATCCTAACTGACCCAGGGAACTAGGTAGAAATTCGAGTTTAGTATGCCTAAACTCAGAATGATAAAATACATCTTTTAGTGAAGTTGGTTTTAACATTCTGTGTTTGAAAATACCACTTTTAGAAAGTAGGTATTTTCTTGCCTAACTATCCAAGCCTGCCTCTGCTAGGTTGTGTATTCCTTGTCTGGAGTTTGAGTGACAGGGGCTGGGGGATTCCAGGAGACAGGGTGAGTCAGCACAGGACTGAATAGAGAGATCTGCATGTAAATGGGTGGGAGGAGTTGCACCTGGGACCTTAATAGGGCTGTGCCTTCCCTCCACAATGCTGGCTCCACCTCCTGTGGTGCGTCTGATGTCCCTGGCCTACACTGTGAAAGGAAAGAAGGAGTCTTGTCAACAAAGTGCTCCAGGACTGACCAGAACCGGTTTGGACTAGGCAAATGCCTCTCTGCCTTCAGAGAACAAAGGGAAAATGAGTATAAAAGAGGGGACCCAAACCCCAGAACTCTAGATCACTTTTGGGAAACAAGAAGAACCTTTGCTGAGGAGAGGAACCAGAGAAACTGAGGAGGAGACTATCCCTAAGCTGAGTGCTGTTTGGGGGATTGGCCTGCAGTGGTTGCCTGACTGCCAAAGAAAGGAGAAAGGACTTTGTGCTACTTTCAATTCAACTTGTAAAGGATCTCCAAGGGCTTTAGATAGAGCTTGCCTCCTGCTGAAGTCTCAGGGACAACAGACTTCACCCACCAGCTCCCCAAGAGTTCTTTTGAAGTGCCTGCTGTTGTGTTGGGCCTTCTGAGGGACTGCGTGTCGCAAGGAGCTGGAAGCGCGACTCACGAAGAAGAAGCGTGACGCCGCCGCAGCCGCTGTCATCGCATCACTGAAGAAGGGTGTCGCCGCTGCCGCTGTCGCTTCGCCTCGCAGAAGCGCCTCGCATCGCCGGAGAAGAGTGTCACTGTTGCATCAGACGCCGTCGCATCATCGGAGAAGCGTGTCGCCGCCGCAGCCGCTGTCGTCGCATCACTGAAGAAGGGTGTCGCCGCTGTCGCATCGCCAAAGCGCCTCGCATCACCGGAGAAGAGTGTTGCCGTCGCATCAGACGCCGTTGCATCACTGGAGAAGCGTGCCGCAGGGCCTGTCGCGGCTCAGAAGAATCGTTGAGTCGCCGCACGGCCGTCGGGCGTGCACGCATCGTGTCGCATCAAGAAGAAGATGCCATTTTTGTTTCATTGCACCGGATCTTCATCGCATCACGGCGCTGCTGGTCGCATCGCCACGGAAGCGCAGTAAGAAACCGACGCATCACCTCCCCATGCGGAGAAGAACCGACGCATCCCCTACGCAGCAGTAGGGATCCGACGCATCACCGTTCTTGCGTGTAAGGAACCGACGCATCACCTTCCCTGCAACACTTTCGTTGTATAGCGTTACGCATCCAAAGGTACATTGAACTCAAAGTGTCGCATTTACCATCTAAAGAGAACTAAGCTAATTCTACAATTTTTAAGTACAGTATTGTGGATTTTTGTCGTTTGTGGTCTTGTGATAAGTCTATATAAAAATACTTATTTTTATACTACAACTTGTGTGGTGTCCATCTGTAGTGTTATCACTGGGTTACTGTATGTGTTTACAAATGCTTTACACACTGCCTCTGAGATAAGCCTGTCTGCTCGTGCCAATCTACCAAGGGGGTGAGCAGGGATTATTTTAGTAGTGTATCCCCCTTACCCTGACTAGACGCAAGGGTCCCTATTTGGTCAAAGGTACCTACCTCTGCCAACTAGAGACCCCCAAATCTAACAATAATAAACTCTTTATTCCTTTCAAACAATCACAAAAAATAATACTTGACCTTTGTCCCTGGACACTTCATTGTGATGTCACAAGCTTTGTTGAATCTGATGTCGTCTGCGACCAAAATCAATCTGTAACACAAAGAAAAGCAGGACTGATAATGAAACCTAAAATTCCCTTCGTCCCTTGGGAAATAATGTTTACAGATTTATTGTGGGTTTACCCTCTCTCAAAATGTTACCACAATAAGTGTAACTGTGGATTAGTGCACTAAACTGTTCACGTCTCTGCTCTTCCCAAACTACCTACAGGGTCATAAATGACTGAGATCCTCTATTATGAAATATTCAGACCTCATGGATTAGTCTTAAAATTGTCTCTGACCGCGGTCCTCAGTACGTCTCCAAAGTTTGGGAATTCCTTTGTAATAGACTTAGAACCCAAAGAGTACTGACTTCTGGTTTTTATTCTCAAGCTAATGGCCAAACTGAAAGATTAAATTGCAATCTTGAAGAGTTCAGAATTTGCTACAACTCGGCTGCCCAAGGGAACTGAAGATGCCCAGAGAGGGGTCCCCTGCTCTCTGTGCCACTGGGACCAAGCACTACCTGGCTGATGAGCCCTAATATGGCAGAAAATGATCCTGGTTCCCTGTGTTGTGGTTCAGGGATGACCTGGCATGGCAGTTCTGGCTGGACTGTTCCCATTGGAATGATCTGCATATGCCTGGGTCCAAACTGAGGTGGCATGGTGGGCGAAAAACGATGGATTGGTATGAGGCCTGAGTGATTGCCAATGGCTGAGATTAGTCAAAGATTCCATCTGTCACATTGTTTTTGATGCCCTTTGTATGGCAGGTACGCCCAGACATGGTTCTAATGCTCACTGTGCCACTGGAACCAAGCTACACCTGGCTGATGAGCTTTAATAAGGGCAAGATTGGTCTTGGGTTGCTTATGTTCTTGTTTAGGGAGGCAAGGCCTGGCAGTTTGGGCTGAACTGTTCCCATTGGAGAAGGGTCAAGACTGATTTGCATGTGGCTGGGTACAAACTGAGGAGGCATTGTGGGTGAAAGATGATGGATACGGATGCAGACCAAAGGAATTAACAGTTTCTGAGTTTCATTCAAGCATTCCATCCATCACTTTGTTTTTGATGCCCTACGTCTGACGGGTATGCCCAGACATGGGTCCTGTGCTTACTGTGCCATTGAAACCAAGCGATACCTAGCTGATGAGCCCTAATCAGGGGGAAACTGGACCTGGGTTGCTTGTGTTCAGGTTCTGTGAGTACCTGGCCTGGCCTGGCAGTTTCCTATTGGAATAAGTCAAGACTGATTACATATAGCTGGGTCCAAACTGAGTTGGCACAGGTAGCAAAAGAAATGGTTTGGGATGCAGCCTCCAGCAATTGCCCTGACTGCTCATTAACTGGGTCTCTATTTCTTTTAAGGAAGCAGCATTCATCATCAGGCCTAGTAGCATTCATATTCCAGGACGTCTACTGTTCAACGTGCCATTGAAAAGGCTGCTTATCTTGCAGACAGCAGTGTGCAAATTTGCAAATTTGCGAAACTGGCTGACATGTAACTTCAAATACTTTTTTTAATCTGTATGCTCTCCAGTTTGTGAAGCTTGTAAATTAAAACAAATCAATAAAAGGTTTCAGCTTCAAAGTGGTCCTTCAGGGTCTATGGTGTTTTAACAAATTAAAGTGAAAACCAGATGTAAAATGCTGTATTTGACCCAAATGTTTCAAAATTTTCATTGGGTGAGAACCTACACCCAAACTCTCTAGAGGAAGCCATGCTCGCTCACTGCAATCCAGCTTTGCCCAATATCCATGAAGACGGTGTGCTGCACCGGTTAATGAAGTGGTTAGAAGTCTCCTAAAACATTTTGGGCACCTTCACGTATCTTATTACAAATTAAACAGTGCAAGAAAGTCCTTGTGAGAATCCTCGGATAAGTAATGAGTGCATCCTGTCCCCCAGTAACAAGAACAGAAGGCCGAGCCAGATGGGAAGGGTGACTTTGGCTTCCAAACTTGTGCTTTTGAATTATAAGACACTGTTTCCTTGCATTTTGTAGTTCTCCAGTTGCAAAGCAGAATCTTTCTCTTCTTTGTGAATGGAATGGGACCCAGATGGGGATTTGCTGGATAAAAGGGGAAGGGAAGGGGGTGTGTGGAAGATTAGGAGGGGGATTGTTTTCAGATTTTTCGGTTATAACATGAGCACCAGCAGACATATCAGGTATGCCTAGCCAGACCTAAAATCTACTCTCTGCTGGCTGTGTCCTCTACAAGAAGACTGGGATCCCATCTGTTGTGTCTCACATATGCCTCAGCCCCCAAGCATTACCAGGACACAGGTATGGTCTTCATTTTCTTTATTCCTCCTTGTTGCCTCGTGTGCTCGCAGGCACGTCCTACTTCCTCCCTGCTCACCTGGCACTGACCCCAGCCCCTTCCCTGACCGGAAGTGGTGTCCGGTGATTGGCCCCTCCTTCACTCTGGTGCAGGGTCCTAGTGCCCTCTGCACCACATCATGACACCATCAGTGGAGATACAGAGAATGTTTGGACAGCAGTGTGAGCGGATCACTGACATAATATCGTCAGTCAGAATATCGAGGCACCAGAATATCGTGTCCAAAATATCGATGGACAAAATATCGACTTCCTCTCTCCATAAAGGTAAGTACCAAAATATCGATACCAAAATATTGTTGTCAAAAGTATAGTTGTATAAAATATCGATTTTTTTTAATGTCTTAAAAATAATATAAAATTAATTAAATTATAAATATAATTAACAAATAATAAATGTAATGTAAAAAAATATTAAACATGCATAATTTTTTTATATATATATTAACATAATAATATTAATAAATAATTATTAAATTTAATTATAAAATGTTAAAAACATAATTAAAATTATAATTACATATATATCTAAATAAACCTGTAATATAAATATAAAAATTAAATTTATATATAATAAATTACATTATTAATTATTATTTTTTAATAATATTTCACACTACATTAATTATAACAGTAGGGAAAACGTTGCATAGCGTAGGGGATAAAATTACTATTCCCACTCCAACAAGTGTAACAGTAGGGAAAGTGTTGGATAACGAGTGGGTAAAAATTACTATTCCCACTCCAACGAGTGTAACAGTAGGGCAACTGTTGGATAGCGGGTGTGTAAAATTACTATTCCCACTCCAACGAGTGCAACAGTAGGGAAAGTGTTGGATAGCGGGTGGGTAAAAATTACTATTCACACTCCAGCGAGTGCAACAGTAGGGAAAGTGTTGGATAGCGGGTGGGTAAAAATTACTATTCACACTCCACCAAGTATAACAGTAGGGAAAGTGTTGGATAGCGTAGGGATTAATTTAGTATTCCCACTCCTGCAATATAATTAACATTAATTAACAATTAATTAATTGAAAAAAATTATTTACCTCCCACCATATTCCCTATAAACGCCACCACCAATATTGTAAAATATTAATCAATTAACATAATTAATTATCAATTAATTAATAAACTAATAACAATTAACGATAAAATTAATAACCATCAAATATAAATGTATTCACACAATTAACACTATAAAAACTTTAAATAAATATTATATAAAAAAATATTAAAAATTTTAATAAAAATTAAATTACTTCCCACCCTACTCCCCTATCAACCCTCAACCCACTCCTAAAAAAGTACACAATTAACATATTAACAAATTAATCATTAATAATTAATATCAAATTAATAACTAATTAATAACTTTTTAAAACACAATTAACATATTCACCAATAAATTATTAATTATTATTAATCACGTTATAATTAATTAATAATTAATTAATTAACAATGTAAATTATCAAATACAGAAATATGAAGTAATTAATTTATTAATAATTAATATCACATTAATAACTAATTAATAACTTTTTAAAAACACAATTACCATTTTTACCAATAAATTATTAATTATTATTAATCACTTTATAATTAATTAATAATTAATTAATTAACAGTTAACAATATAAATTATTAAATACAAAAATATGAATTCATTAATTTATTAATTTAAATTAAATTACTTCCCACCCTATTCCCCTATAAACCCACAACCCGCTACTGAATAAAATTATGCAAAAATTAATCAACATATAATTAATTAATTCAAAAAATTCTTGATTAATATATTATAATTAAATTACTTCCCACCCTATTCCCCTATAAACCCACAACCCGCTACGGAACTAAAATACGCAAAAATAATTTAACATAAAATTCATTACTTTTAAAAATTCAAACATACATTACAAAAATAATATATACTTTTAACACATATGCTAACATTTAAAACACTAAAAAAAATGATATTTTTAACAACGATATTATGACTAACAATATTACTAACTTCGATATTATAAAAACGATATTTCTTACCTGCATATCGATATTCTGCACCACTATATTTTTAACAGTCTATACTCTGTCCTCTCGATATTTAAAACTCAATATTTTGACTGTTTACCGTGTGAGCTTGTGTGGCTGGGCGATGGCTTGACATGGGGCCAAACATGCCTGTGAGTTTCCTTTCCAATTCGTTTTACACAACGCTTATTAAACCCAGTTTTACATTTTCCACACACGATTAATAATTATTACTGCAGCCTAATTTAATATTACTTAATTTGATAATCCAAGGGACGTCTGACATGCAAGTCACACAAGATGCCAGCAGCGAGTGATTAACTCACGGAGCAGTGCTTTCAGTTCAAATGTATTGGCTGCTTGAGGCAACTTATTACATCTTTTGGGTTACCAGAATATCACCCAAACACCAGTGTAATAAAACCAGGACAGCTGCCGGAAGGAGTTTTGCTGCTGTTAAAGCTGGCCAGAGGAGCATAGCTAGGTTGAGACATGAGAGCACTTTACATGTAAGCTGACGATGCCCAGAGTTTGTGTCACGTGCTCGGGGATATGAGCTATCTGGTGGTTGCTGTGGTACTGGGGTGGCGTTAGTGAACCAGTGCCCTACGTGTATAGGCCCCACTCCCAGATCCCCAAGGAGACCACCACATACACATAGAGGGTCATTACGATGGCGGGCAGACAAAGTCTGCCCGCCACCGCAACGGCCAAAGGGACCGCCCGCTATAGGTGCGGTGGTCCCGCACCTGCAATTATGATGCCACCGCCAACGTGGCGGTGGCATCCTCTATTCCCAGCATTGTGGCGGGCAGTGCTCACAGTACCGCCCGCCACAATGCTGGGAATGCACATTGTGCATTGACATGCACAAGGTGACAGGCACCGCGCAGTGCCTGCCACTTTGTCCATGCCAATGCAGGAGGGTGCCATAGGTACCCCCATGTGCACCCCCACACCCCCAACATCCTGGGGCCCGCTACGGGCCCCCAACAGCGAAGACCACATGCTTTTCCATGGCGGCAACGCCGCCATGGAAGGGCTGCTTTCCGCCATCATCATAATATGGATGACGGTGTCTTGCAGACACCGCCACCATATTATGCATAGTGCTTCCGCCCGGTCGACGAGTCAACCGGCGGAAAAGCGGCGGACGGTCTTTCCGTCTGCCGCGGACCCCCAGCCATCATAATATGGCGTGGGTCTTTCTGGTGTGGATGGCGGGCGGTTCGCCCCCGCCGGGCCGGCAGGGGCACACCGCCCGCTATCCTAATGGGCCCCAAAGTGTCTCAGTCTCAGAGTGATCCCCGAGCAGTTCACTCCCATGTATTTAAAGCCTCTGGCAATGCCTGGCCAGAGGATGCAGTGCGTGTACATCCGGGTCCTTGGATGGCAGGATCGCTGACCTGCTCCAGCTACTATGTCATCTCTTGAGTCCCGGTGAACATTAACATGTCAAGTCTTTAATTAGAGTCAATATCTGGGAAACTGTCTTTCTGAAGTAGGATATTGCTGCATCCTAGCAGGCACGGTCAAATCTGGAAGTCATCAGAGGCTCTGATTTCTCACTTCCGGCACAAACTGGACAAAGACCTAATTTTTCCACTACACATTGCGAGGCCTTTACTGTGGTGCAGAAACTGGTGAGGGTATAACTACCTTTGTATACTCAAAGCTTGATACAGTTTACCAGCCCACCTATATATCCTGTAGTAAAAAACAGGTTTAAAAAAGAGACTACCCATCTGCTGCTGAACGTGAGATGTTACTGACCTCAACGCTAACCTTCCAACCTTTGGCCAGCAGGTGGTTTGGAGGCCTCAGCAGCAGGCGCATTATTCTGCTGAGCTATTCAGATAGACTGTGTGTGCAGTGGACTAGTGGATTTGAGCAGGTTCGGCGACTGCAGCTTTTGATTTAGTATAAGAAGTGAAACAACAACTGACAACAACTCTTGCACATCTCACCCGTGCCCTCACCTTACACTGTTTCCCACAGACCCCTCTCTCCTGTCTTAGCATTGTTTTCCACAGACCCCTCTCCTTGTATTAGCATTGTTTCCCACAGACCCCTCTACCCTTTTTCAGCATTGTATCCCACAGACCCCTCTACCCTGTCTCAGCATTGTTTCCCACATACCCCCTCTCCCCTCTCTTAGCATTGTCTCCCACAGACCCCTCTCGCCTGTCTTAGCATTGTTTCCCACAGACCCCTCTCTCCTGTCTTAGCATTGATTCCCACAGACCCCTCTACCCTGTCTCAGCATTGTTTCCCACATACCCCCTCTCCCCTCTCTTAGCATTGTCTCCCACAGACCCCTCTCGCCTGTCTTAGCATTGTTTCCCACAGACCCCCTCTTCTTGTCTTAGATTGTTTCCCACAGACCCCTCTCCCCTGTCTTAGCATTGTTTCCCACAGACCCCTCTCGCCTGTCTTAGCAGTGTTTCCCACAGACCCCCTCTTCTGGTCTTAGATTGTTTCCCACAGACCCCTCTCCCCTGTCTTAGCATTGTTTCCCACAGACCCCCTCTTCTTGTCTTAGATTGTTTCCCACAGACCCCTCTCCTCTGTCTTAGGACTGTTTTCCGCAGACCCCTTTCCCCTGTCTTACCATTGTTTTCCACAGACCCCTCTCCCTCTTTTAGCATTGTTTCCACAGACCCCTCTCCCGGTCTTAGCATTGTTTCCCACAGACCCACTCTATCCCTATCTTAGCATTGTTTTCCACAGACCCCCTCTCCCCTGTCTTAGCATTGTTTCCCACAGACCCCCTCTCCCCTGTCTTAGCATTGTTTCCCACAGACCTCCTCTCCCCTGTCTTAGCATTGCTTCCCACAGACCCCCTCCTGTCTTAGCATTGTATCCCACAGACCCCCTCCTGTCTTAGCTTTGTTTCCCACAGACCCCTCTCGCCTGTCTTAGCATTGTTTCCCACAGACCCCTCTCCCCTGTCTTAGGACTGTTTCCCACAGACCCCTCTCCCCTGTCTTAGCATTGTTTCCCACAGACCCCTCCCCCCTGTCTTAGCATTGCTTTTCACAGACCCCCTCTACTTGTCTTAGCATTGTTTCTCACAGACCCCTATCCCGTCTTAGTATTGTTTCCCACAGACCCCTCTCCTCTGTCTTAGCATTGTTTCCCAAAGACCCCTCTCCCCTGTCTCAGCATTGTTTCCCACATAACCCCTCTCCCCTCTCTTAGCATTGTCTCCCACAGACCCCTCTCACCTGTCTTAGCATTGTTTCCCACAGACCCCTCTCTCCTGTCTTAGCCTTGTTTCCCACAGACCCCTCTCCCCTGTCTTAGCATTGTTTCCCACATATCCCTCTCCCCTGTCTTAGGACTGTTTTCCGCAGACCCCTCTCCCCTGTCTTAGGACTGTTTCCCACAGACCCCTCTCACTCTTTTAGCATTGTTTCCACAGACCCCTCTCCCTGTCTTAGCTTTGTTTCCCACAGACCCACTCTATCCCTATCTTAGCATTGTTTCCCACAGACCCATCTCCCCTGTCTTAGCATTGTTTCCCACAGACACCCTCTCCCCTGTCTTAGCATTGTTTCCCACAGCCCCCCCTCCTGTCTTAGCATTGTTTCCCACAGACCCCTCTCCCCTGTCTTAGCATTGTTTCCCACAGACCCCTCTCCCCTGTCTTAGCATTGTTTCCCGTTAGGTCCCCTCTCCCCTGTCTTATCATTGTTTCCCACAGACCCCCCCACCAGTCTTAGCATTGTTTCCCACAGACCCCCCCTCCTGTCTTAGCATTGTTTCCCACAGACCCCTCTCCCCTGTCTTAGCATTGTTTCCCAAAGACCCCTATCCCCTGTCTTAGCATTGTTTCCCACAGACCCCCCTCCTGTCTTAGCATTGTTTCCCACAGACCCCCCCTCCTGTCTTAGCATTGTTTCCCATTAGGTCCCCTCTCCCCTGTCTTAGCATTGTTTCCCGTTAGGTCCCCTCTCCCCTGTCTTAGCATTGTTTCTCACAGACCCCTCTCCCCTGTCTCAGCATTGTTTCCCACAGACCCCTCTCCCCTGTCTCAGCATTGTTTCCCACAGACCCTCTCCCCTGTCTTAGCATTGCTTCCCACAGACCCCCTCTTCTGGTCTTAGATTGTTTCCTACAGACCCCTCTCCCCTGTCTTAGCATTGTTTCCCAGAGACCCCCTCTTCTTGTCTTAGATTGTTTCCCTCAGACCCCTCTCCCTGTCTTAGGACTGTTTTCTGCAGACCCCTCTCCCCTGTCTTACCATTGTTTTCCACAGACCACTCTCCCTGTCTTAGCATTGTTTCCCACAGACCCACTCTATCCCTATCTTAGCATTGTTTCCCACAGACCCCTCTCCCCCGTCTTAGCATTGTTTCCCACAGACCCCCTCTCCCTGTCTTAGCATTGTTTCCCACAGACCCCCTCCTGTCTTAGCATTGTTTCACACAGACCCTCTCCCCTGTCTTAGCATTGTTTCCCACAGACCCCCTCTCCCCTGTCTTTGCATTGTTTCCCACAGACCCCCTCTCCCCTGTCTTAGCATTGCTTCCCACAGACCCCCTCCTGTCTTAGCATTGTATCCCACAGACCCCCCTCCTGTCTTAGCTTTGTTTCCCACAGACCCCTCTCGCCTGTCTTAGCATTGTTTCCCACAGACCCTCTCCCCTGTCTTAGGACTGTTTCCCACAGACCCCTCTCCCTGTCTTAGCATTGTTTCCCACAGACCCTCCCCCTGTCTTAGCATTGCCTTTCACAGACCCCTCTACTTGTCTTAGCATTGTTTCTCATCGGACCCCTATCCCGTCTTAGCATTGTTTCCCACAGACCCCTCTCCTCTGTCTTAGCATTGTTTCCCACAGACCCCTCTCCCCTGTCTCAGCATTGTTTCCCACATAACACCTCTCCCCTCTCTTAGCATTGTCTCCCAAAGACCCCTCTCGCCTGTCTTAGCATTGTTTCCCACAGACCCCTCTCTCCTGTCCTAGCATTGTTTCCCACAGACCCCTCTCCCTGTTTTAGCATTGTTTCCCACAGATCCCTCTCCCCTGTCTTAGGACTGTTTTCCGCAAACCCCTCTCCCCTGTCTTAGGACTGTTCCCCACAGACCCCTCTCCCTCTTTTAGCATTGTTTCCACAGACCCCTCTCCGTGTCTTAGCTTTGTTTCCCACAGACCCACTCTATCCCTATCTTAGCAGTGTTTCCCACAGACCCCTCTCCCTGTCTTAGCATTGTTTCCCACAGACACCCTCTTCCCTGTCTTAGCATTGTTTCCCACAGACCCCCTCCTGTCTTAGCATGGTTTCCCACAGACCCCTCTCCCCTGTCTTAGCATTGTTTCCCACAGACCCCTCTCCCCTGTCTTAGCATTGTTTCCCGTTAGGTCCCCTCTCCCCTGTCTTAGCATTGTTTCCCACAGACCCCCTCCTGTCTTAGCATTGTTTCCCACAGACCCCCCTCCTGTCTTAGCATTGTTTCCCACAGACCCCTATCCCCTGTCTTAGCATTGTTTCCCACAGACCCCCTCCGGTCTTAGCATTGTTTCCCACAGACCCCCTCCTGTCTTAGCATTGTTTCCCGTTAGGTCCCCTCTCCCCTGTCTTAGCATTGTTTCCCGTTAGGTCCCCTGTCTTAGCATTGTTTCTCACAGACCCCTATCCCGCCTTAGCATTGTTTCCCACAGACCCCTCTCCCCTGTCTCAGCATTGTTTCCCACAGACCCCTCTCCCCTGTCTTAGCATTGCTTCCCACAGACCCCCTCTTCTGGTCTTAGATTGTTTCCCACAAACCCCTCTCCCCTGTCTTAGCATTGTTTCCCACAGACCCCCTCTTCTTGTCTTAGATTGTTTCCCACAGACCCCTCTCCCCTGTCTTAGGACTGTTTTCCGCAGACCCCTCTCCCCTGTCTTGCCATTGTTTTCCACAGACCCTCTCCCTCTTTTAGTATTGTTTCCACAGACCACTCTCCCTGTCTTAGCATTGTTTCCCACTGACCCACGCTATCCCTATCTTAGCATTGTTTCCCACAGACCCCTCTCCCCCGTCTTAGCATTGTTTCCCACAGACCCCCTCTCCCCTGTCTTAGCATTGTTTCCCACAGACCCCCTCCTGTCTTAGCATTGTTTCACACAGACCCCTCTCCCTGTCTTAGCATTGTTTCCCACAGACCCCTCTCCCCTGTCTTTGCATTGTTTCCCACAGACCCCCTCTCCCTGTCTTAGCATTGTTTCCCACAGACCTCCTCTCCCTGTCTTAGCATTGCTTCAAACAGACCCCCCTCCTGTCTTAGCATTGTATCCCACAGACCCCCTCCTGTCTTAGCTTTGTTTCCCACAGACCCCTCTCGCCTGTCTTAGCATTGTTTCCCACAGACCCCTCTCCCCTGTCTTAGGACTGTTTCCCACAGACCCCTCTCCCCTGTCTCAGCATTGTTTCCCACATAACCCCTCTCCCCTCTCTTAGCATTGTCTCCCACAGACCCCTCTCACCTGTCTTAGCATTGTTTCCCACAGACCCCTCTCTCCTGTCTTAGCCTTGTTTCCCACAGACCCCTCTCCCCTGTCTTAGCATTGTTTCCCACATATCCCCTCTCCCCTGTCTTAGGACTGTTTTCCGCAGACCCCTCTCCCCTGTCTTAGGACTGTTTCCCACAGACCCCTCTCACTCTTTTAGCATTGTTTCCACAGACCCTCTCCCTGTCTTAGCTTTGTTTCCCACAGACCCACTCTATCCCTATCTTAGCATTGTTTCCCACAGACCCATCTCCCCTGTCTTAGCATTGTTTCCCACAGACACCCTCTCCCCTGTCTTAGCATTGTTTCCCACAGACCCCCTCCTGTCTTAGCATTGTTTCCCACAGACCCCTCTCCCTGTCTTAGCATTGTTTCCCACAGACCCCTCTCCCTGTCTTAGCATTGTTTCCCGTTAGGTCCCCTCTCCCCTGTCTTAGCATTGTTTCCCACAGACCCCCCTCAAGTCTTAGCATTGTTTCCCACAGACCGCCCCTCCTGTCTTAGCATTGTTTCCCACAGACCCCTCACCCCTGTCTTAGCATTGTTTCCCAAAGACCCCTATCCCCTGTCTTAGCATTGTTTCCCACAGACCCCCTCCTGTCTTAGCATTGTTTCCCACAGACCCCCTCCTGTCTTAGCATTGTTTCCCATTAGGTCCCCTCTCCCTGTCTTAGCATTGTTTCCCGTTAGGTCCCCTCTCCCTGTCTTAGCATTGTTTCTCACAGACCCCTCTCCCCTGTCTCAGCATTGTTTCCCACAGACCCCTCTCCCCTGTCTCAGCATTGTTTCCCACAGACCCCTCTCCCCTGTCTTAGCATTGCTTCCCACAGACCCCCTCTTCTGGTCTTAGATTGTTTCCCATAGACCCCTCTCCCCTGTCTTAGCATTGTTTCCCAGAGACCCCCTCTTCTTGTCTTAGATTGTTTCCCTCAGACCCCTCTCCCCTGTCTTAGGACTGTTTTCTGCAGACCCCTCTCCCCTGTCTTACCATTGTTTTCCACAGACCCCTCTCCCTCTTTTAGCATTGTTTCCACAGACCACTCTCCCTGTCTTAGCATTGTTTCCCACAGACCCACTCTATCCCTATCTTAGCATTGTTTCCCACAGACCCCTCTCCCCCGTCTTAGCATTGTTTCCCACAGACCCCCTCTCCCCTGTCTTAGCATTGTTTCCCACAGACCCCCCTCCTGTCTTAGCATTGTTTCACACAGACCCCTCTCCCCTGTCTTAGCATTGTTTCCCACAGACCCCCTCTCCCCTGTCTTTGCATTGTTTCCCACAGACCCCCTCTCCCCTGTCTTAGCATTGCTTCCCACAGACCCCCTCCTGTCTTAGCATTGTATCCCACAGACCCCCCTCCTGTCTTAGCTTTGTTTCCCACAGACCCCTCTCGCCTGTCTTAGCATTGTTTCCCACAGACCCCTCTCCCCTGTCTTAGGACTGTTTCCCACAGACCCCTCTCCCCTGTCTTAGCATTGTTTCCCACAGACCCCTCCCCCTGTCTTAGCATTGCCTTTCACAGACCCCTCTACTTGTCTTAGCATTGTTTCTCATCGGACCCCTATCCCGTCTTAGCATTGTTTCCCACAGACCCCTCTCCTCTGTCTTAGCATTGTTTCCCACAGACCCCTCTCCCCTGTCTCAGCATTGTTTCCCACATAACACCTCTCCCCTCTCTTAGCATTGTCTCCCAAAGACCCCTCTCGCCTGTCTTAGCATTGTTTCCCACAGACCCTCTCTCCTGTCCTAGCATTGTTTCCCACAGACCCCTCTCCCCTGTTTTAGCATTTTTTCCCACAGATCCCTCTCCCCTGTCTTAGGACTGTTTTCCGCAAACCCCTCTCCCCTGTCTTAGGACTGTTTCCCACAGACCCCTCTCCCTCTTTTAGCATTGTTTCCACAGACCCCTCTCCGTGTCTTAGCTTTGTTTCCCACAGACCCACTCTATCCCTATCTTAGCAGTGTTTCCCACAGACCCCTCTCCCCTGTCTTAGCATTGTTTCCCACAGACACCCTCTTCCCTGTCTTAGCATTGTTTCCCACAGACCCCCCCTCCTGTCTTAGCATGGTTTCCCACAGACCCCTCTCCCCTGTCTTAGCATTGTTTCCCACAGACCCCTCTCCCCTGTCTTAGCATTGTTTCCCGTTAGGTCCCCTCTCCCCTGTCTTAGCATTGTTTCCCACAGACCCCCCTCCTGTCTTAGCATTGTTTCCCACAGACCCCCCTCCTGTCTTAGCATTGTTTCCCACAGACCCCTATCCCCTGTCTTAGCATTGTTTCCCACAGACCCCCTCCGGTCTTAGCATTGTTTCCCACAGACCCCCTCCTGTCTTAGCATTGTTTCCCGTTAGGTCCCCTCTCCCCTGTCTTAGCATTGTTTCCCGTTAGGTCCCCTGTCTTAGCATTGTTTCTCACAGACCCCTATCCCGCCTTAGCATTGTTTCCCACAGACCCCTCTCCCCTGTCTCAGCATTGTTTCCCACAGACCCCTCTCCCCTGTCTTAGCATTGCTTCCCACAGACCCCCTCTTCTGGTCTTAGATTGTTTCCCACAAACCCCTCTCCCTGTCTTAGCATTGTTTCCCACAGACCCCTCTTCTTGTCTTAGATTGTTTCCCACAGACCCCTCTCCCCTGTCTTAGGACTGTTTTCCGCAGACCCCTCTCCCCTGTCTTGCCATTGTTTTCCACAGACCCCTCTCCCTCTTTTAGTATTGTTTCCACAGACCACTCTCCCTGTCTTAGCATTGTTTCCCACTGACCCACGCTATCCCTATCTTAGCATTGTTTCCCACAGACCCCTCTCCCCCGTCTTAGCATTGTTTCCCACAGACCCCTCTCCCCTGTCTTAGCATTGTTTCCCACAGACCCCCTCCTGTCTTAGCATTGTTTCACACAGACCCCTCTCCCCTGTCTTAGCATTGTTTCCCACAGACCCCCTCTCCCCTGTCTTTGCATTGTTTCCCACAGACCCCCTCTCCCCTGTCTTAGCATTGTTTCCCACAGACCTCCTCTCCCTGTCTTAGCATTGCTTCCCACAGACCCCCCTCCTGTCTTAGCATTGTATCCCACAGACCCCCTCCTGTCTTAGCTTTGTTTCCCACAGACCCCTCTCGCCTGTCTTAGCATTGTTTCCCACAGACCCCTCTCCCCTGTCTTAGGACTGTTTCCCACAGACCCCTCTCCCCTGTCTTAGCATTGTTTCCCACAGACCCTCTCCCCTGTCTTAGCATTGTTTCCCACAGACCCCTCTCCCCTGTCTTTGCATTGTTTCCCACAGACCCCTCTCCCCTGTCTTAGCATTGTTTCCCACAGACCTCCTCTCCCTGTCTTAGCATTGCTTCCCACAGACCCCCCTCCTGTCTTAGCATTGTATCCCACAGACCCCCTCCTGTCTTAGCTTTGTTTCCCACAGACCCTCTCGCCTGTCTTAGCATTGTTTCCCACAGACCCCTCTCCCCTGTCTTAGGACTGTTTCCCACAGACCCCTCTCCCCTGTCTTAGCATTGTTTCCCACAGACCCCTCTCCCCTGTCTCAGCTTTGTTTCCCACATAACCCCTCTCCCCTCTCTTAGCATTGTCTCCCACAGACCCCTCTCGCTTGTCTTAGCATTGTTTCCCACAGACCCTCTCTCCTGTCTTAGCATTGTTTCCTACAGACCCCTCTCCCCTGTTTTAGCATTGTTTCCCACAGATCCCTCTCCCTGTCTTAGGACTGTTTTCCGCAGACCCCTCTCCCCTGTCTTAGGACTGTTTCCCACAGACCCCTCTCCCTCTTTTAGCATTGTTTCCACAGACCCCTCTCCGTGTCTTAGCTTTGTTTCCCACAGACCCACTCTATCCCTATCTTAGCATTGTTTCCCACAGACCCCTCTCCCCTGTCTTAGCATTGTTTCCCACAGACACCCTCTCCCCTGTCTTAGCATTGTTTCCCACAGATCCCCCTCCTGTCTTAGCGTGGTTTCCCACAGACCCCTCTCCCCTGTCTTAGCATTGTTTCCCACAGACCCTCTCCCCTGTCTTAGCATTGTTTCCCGTTAAGTCCCCTCTCCCCTGTCTTAGCATTGTTTCCCATAGACCCCCTCCTGTCTTAGCATTGTTTCCCACAGACCCCTATCCCCTGTCTTAGCATTGTTTCACACAGACCCCCTCCTGTCTTAGCATTGTTTCCCACAGACCCCCTCCTGTCTTAGCATTGTTTCCCATTAGGTCCCCTCTCCCCTGTCTTAGCATTGTTTCCCGTTAGGTCCCCTCTCCCCTGTCTTAGCATTGTTTCTCACAGACCCCTATCCCGTCTTAGCATTGTTTCCCACAGACCCCTCTCCCCTGTCTCAGCATTGTTTCCCACAGACCCCTCTCCCTGTCTTAGCATTGTTTCCCACAGACCCTCTCCCCTGTCTTAGCATTGCTTCCCACAGACCCCCCTCCTGTCTTAGCATTGTTTCCCACAGACCCCTCTCCCCTGTCTCAGCATTGTTTACACAGACCCCTCTCCCCTGTCTCAGCATTGTTTCCCACAGACCCCTCTCCCCTGTCTTAGCATTGTTTCCCACAGACCCCTCTCCCCTGTCTCAACATTGTTTCCCACAGACCCCTCTCCCTGTCTTAGCATTGTTTCCCACAGACCCCTCTCCCCTGTCTCAGCATTGTTTCCCACAGACCCTCTCCCCTGTCTTAGCATTGTTTCCCACAGACCCCTCTCCCCTGTCTTAGGACTGTTTTCTGCAGACCCCTCTCCCCTGTCTTACCATTGTTTTCCACAGACCCCTCTCCCTCTTTTAGCATTGTTTCCACAGACCACTCTCCCTGTCTTAGCATTGTTTCCCACAGACCCACTCTATCCCTATCTTAGCATTGTTTCCCACAGACCCCTCTCCCCCGTCTTAGCATTGTTTCCCACAGACCCCCTCTCCCTGTCTTAGCATTGTTTCCCACAGACCCCCTCCTGTCTTAGCATTGTTTCACACAGACCCCTCTCCCCTGTCTTAGCATTGTTTCCCACAGACCCCCTCTCCCCTGTCTTTGCATTGTTTCCCACAGACCCCCTCTCCCCTGTCTTAGCATTGCTTCCCACAGACCCCCTCCTGTCTTAGCATTGTATCCCACAGACCCCCTCCTGTCTTAGCTTTGTTTCCCACAGACCCCTCTCGCCTGTCTTAGCATTGTTTCCCACAGACCCCTCTCCCCTGTCTTAGGACTGTTTCCCACAGACCCCTCTCCCCTGTCTTAGCATTGTTTCCCACAGACCCCTCCCCCTGTCTTAGCATTGCCTTTCACAGACCCCCTCTACTTGTCTTAGCATTGTTTCTCATCGGACCCCTATCCCGTCTTAGCATTGTTTCCCACAGACCCCTCTCCTCTGTCTTAGCATTGTTTCCCACAGACCCCTCTCCCCTGTCTCAGCATTGTTTCCCACAGACCCCTCTCCCCTGTCTCAGCATTGTTTCCCACAGACCCCTCTCCCTGTCTTAGCATTGCTTCCCACAGACCCCCTCTTCTGGTCTTAGATTGTTTCCCACAGACCCCTCTCCCCTGTCTTAGCATTGTTTCCCAGAGACCCCCTCTTCTTGTCTTAGATTGTTTCCCTCAGACCCCTCTCCCCTGTCTTAGGACTGTTTTCTGCAGACCCCTCTCCCCTGTCTTACCATTGTTTTCCACAGACCCCTCTCCCTCTTTTAGCATTGTTTCCACAGACCACTCTCCCTGTCTTAGCATTGTTTCCCACAGACCCACTCTATCCCTATCTTAGCATTGTTTCCCACAGACCCCTCTCCCCCGTCTTAGCATTGTTTCCCACAGACCCCCTCTCCCCTGTCTTAGCATTGTTTCCCACAGACCCCCTCCTGTCTTAGCATTGTTTCACACAGACCCCTCTCCCCTGTCTTAGCATTGTTTCCCACAGACCCCCTCTCCCCTGTCTTTGCATTGTTTCCCACAGACCCCTCTCCCCTGTCTTAGCATTGCTTCCCACAGACCCCCTCCTGTCTTAGCATTGTATCCCACAGACCCCCTCCTGTCTTAGCTTTGTTTCCCACAGACCCCTCTCGCCTGTCTTAGCATTGTTTCCCACAGACCCCTCTCCCCTGTCTTAGGACTGTTTCCCACAGACCCCTCTCCCCTGTCTTAGCATTGTTTCCCACAGACCCCTCCCCCTGTCTTAGCATTGCCTTTCAAAGACCCCCTCTACTTGTCTTAGCATTGTTTCTCATCGGACCCCTATCCCGTCTTAGCATTGTTTCCCACAGACCCCTCTCCTCTGTCTTAGCATTGTTTCCCACAGACCCCTCTCCCCTGTCTCAGCATTGTTTCCCACATAACACCTCTCCCCTCTCTTAGCATTGTCTCCCAAAGACCCCTCTCGCCTGTCTTAGCATTGTTTCCCACAGACCCCTCTCTCCTGTCCTAGCATTGTTTCCCACAGACCCCTCTCCCCTGTTTTAGCATTGTTTCCCACAGATCCCTCTCCCCTGTCTTAGGACTGTTTTCCGCAAACCCCTCTCCCCTGTCTTAGGACTGTTTCCCACAGACCCCTCTCCCTCTTTTAGCATTGTTTCCACAGACCCCTCTCCGTGTCTTAGCTTTGTTTCCCACAGACCCACTCTATCCCTATCTTAGCAGTGTTTCCCACAGACCCCTCTCCCTGTCTTAGCATTGTTTCCCACAGACACCCTCTTCCCTGTCTTAGCATTGTTTCCCACAGACCCCCTCCTGTCTTAGCATGGTTTCCCACAGACCCCTCTCCCCTGTCTTAGCATTGTTTCCCACAGACCCCTCTCCCCTGTCTTAGCATTGTTTCCCGTTAGGTCCCCTCTCCCCTGTCTTAGCATTGTTTCCCACAGACCCCCCTCCTGTCTTAGCATTGTTTCCCACAGACCCCCTCCTGTCTTAGCATTGTTTCCCACAGACCCCTATCCCCTGTCTTAGCATTGTTTCCCACAGACCCCCCTCCGGTCTTAGCATTGTTTCCCACAGACCCCCTCCTGTCTTAGCATTGTTTCCCGTTAGGTCCCCTCTCCCCTGTCTTAGCATTGTTTCCCGTTAGGTCCCCTGTCTTAGCATTGTTTCTCACAGACCCCTATCCCGCCTTAGCATTGTTTCCCACAGACCCCTCTCCCCTGTCTCAGCATTGTTTCCCACAGACCCTCTCCCCTGTCTTAGCATTGCTTCCCACAGACCCCCTCTTCTGGTCTTAGATTGTTTCCCACAAACCCTCTCCCCTGTCTTAGCATTGTTTCCCACAGACCCCTCTTCTTGTCTTAGATTGTTTCCCACAGACCCTCTCCCCTGTCTTAGGACTGTTTTCCGCAGACCCCTCTCCCCTGTCTTGCCATTGTTTTCCACAGACCCCTCTCCCTCTTTTAGTATTGTTTCCACAGACCACTCTCCCTGTCTTAGCATTGTTTCCCACTGACCCACGCTATCCCTATCTTAGCATTGTTTCCCACAGACCCCTCTCCCCCGTCTTAGCATTGTTTCCCACAGACCCCTCTCCCCTGTCTTAGCATTGTTTCCCACAGACCCCCTCCTGTCTTAGCATTGTTTCACACAGACCCCTCTCCCCTGTTTTAGCATTGTTTCCCACAGACCCCTCTCCCCTGTCTTTGCATTGTTTCCCACAGACCCCTCTCCCCTGTCTTAGCATTGTTTCCCACAGACCTCCTCTCCCCTGTTTTAGCATTGCTTCCCACAGACCCCCTCCTGTCTTAGCATTGTATCCCACAGACCCCCTCCTGTCTTAGCTTTGTTTCCCACAGACCCCTCTCGCCTGTCTTAGCATTGTTTCCCACAGACCCCTCTCCCCTGTCTTAGGACTGTTTCCCACAGACCCTCTCCCCTGTCTTAGCATTGTTTCCCACAGACCCCTCTCCCCTGTCTTAGCATTGTTTCCCACAGACCCCCTCTCCCCTGTCTTTGCATTGTTTCCCACAGACCCCCTCTCCCCTGTCTTAGCATTGTTTCCCACAGACCTCCTCTCCCCTGTCTTAGCATTGCTTCCCACAGACCCCCCCTCCTGTCTTAGCATTGTATCCCACAGACCCCCCTCCTGTCTTAGCTTTGTTTCCCACAGACCCCTCTCGCCTGTCTTAGCATTGTTTCCCACAGACCCCTCTCCCTGTCTTAGGACTGTTTCCCACAGACCCCTCTCCCCTGTCTTAGCATTGTTTCCCACAGACCCCTCTCCCCTGTCTCAGCTTTGTTTCCCACATAACCCCCTCTCCCTCTCTTAGCATTGTCTCCCACAGACCCCTCTCGCTTGTCTTAGCATTGTTTCCCACAGACCCCTCTCTCCTGTCTTAGCATTGTTTCCTACAGACCCCTCTCCCTGTTTTAGCATTGTTTCCCACAGATCCCTCTCCCCTGTCTTAGGACTGTTTTCCGCAGACCCCTCTCCCCTGTCTTAGGACTGTTTCCCACAGACCCCTCTCCCTCTTTTAGCATTGTTTCCACAGACCCCTCTCCGTGTCTTAGCTTTGTTTCCCACAGACCCACTCTATCCCTATCTTAGCATTGTTTCCCACAGACCCCTCTCCCCTGTCTTAGCATTGTTTCCCACAGACACCCTCTCCCCTGTCTTAGCATTGTTTCCCACAGATCCCCCTCCTGTCTTAGCGTGGTTTCCCACAGACCCCTCTCCCCTGTCTTAGCATTGTTTCCCACAGACCCCTCTCCCCTGTCTTAGCATTGTTTCCCGTTAAGTCCCCTCTCCCCTGTCTTAGCATTGTTTCCCATAGACCCCCTCCTGTCTTAGCATTGTTTCCCACAGACCCCTATCCCCTGTCTTAGCATTGTTTCACACAGACCCCCCTCCTGTCTTAGCATTGTTTCCCACAGACCCCCTCCTGTCTTAGCATTGTTTCCCATTAGGTCCCCTCTCCCCTGTCTTAGCATTGTTTCCCGTTAGGTCCCCTCTCCCCTGTCTTAGCATTGTTTCTCACAGACCCCTATCCCGTCTTAGCATTGTTTCCCACAGACCCCTCTCCCCTGTCTCAGCATTGTTTCCCACAGACCCCTCTCCCCTGTCTTAGCATCGTTTCCCACAGACCCCTCTCCCCTGCCTTAGCAT
Organism: Calotriton arnoldi; assembly: GCA_963921515.1. Classification (NCBI taxonomy): domain Eukaryota; kingdom Metazoa; phylum Chordata; class Amphibia; order Caudata; family Salamandridae; genus Calotriton; species Calotriton arnoldi. Next base: position 35,675 of record CAWUFW010017187.1, on the reverse strand, counting down.
TGCTTCCCACAGACCCCCCTCCTGTCTTAGCATTGTTTCCCACAGACCCTCTCCCCTGTCTCAGCATTGTTTACACAGACCCCTCTCCCCTGTCTCAGCATTGTTTCCCACAGACCCCTCTCCCCTGTCTTAGCATTGTTTCCCACAGACCCCTCTCCCCTGTCTCAACATTGTTTCCCACAGACCCCTCTCCCCTGTCTTAGCATTGTTTCCCACAGACCCCTCTCCCCTGTCTCAGCATTGTTTCCCACAGACCCCTCTCCCCTGTCTTAGCATTGTTTCCCACAGACCCCTCTCCCCTGTCTCAGCATTGTTTCCCACAGACCCCTCTCCCCTGTCTTAGCATTGTTTCCCACAGACCCCTCTCCCCTGTCTCAGCATTGTTTCCCACAGACCCCTCTCCCCTGTCTCAGCATTGTTTCCCACAGACCCCTCTCCCCTGTCTTAGCATTGTTTCCCTCAGACCCCCACTCCCCTGTCTTAGCATTGTTTCCCGTTAGGTCCCCTCTCAGTGGCAGCCTTAAAAGGCAGAAACATTCAAATTTTCCAGGCCTCCAAACCCGAGACTTTGTTTGCTTTTTGGAGGTGGAAATTAAAATTAATTGGTCGCCTTCTACCATATGCAAACTTTTGATGCAGGTGATCTGCCGGGTTGCAGCCTCCTAAGGGTATTGTGAGATATTTAGGGCACTGGTTTTGGGTAAAACAGTCTAAATCTAAAGATTCAAAGAAGTGAGGGTTCTCAAAACACACTTCTGTTCTGTGAATGACAGAGAAGCATTTTCCCTTATGGTGGCATTGTGGGCGAAAAATGATGGACTAGAGCCCTAGAGTAACACTGAGGCATATTGTCCTCTATTCTGGGAGAATACATAGAATGAATATCCCTGTCCACTCCAAGCTCACTACCTCAAAAGGTACTAAAAGTGAAGAACAATTAAAAACAGAGGTTTAGTAGCAAATGGTAAGAGAGTAATGAATACTAACTTTGGACCTTTTTAGATGTTAAAAAGAAGCCAATACTCAGACCTGGAAGGTGGCAGAGCAGGAAGGAATCTGCAGTTAAATAGAGCATCCACCAGAAACAGTGTTACTGAAGGTAAGTATTTTTCTTCTGATAGATAATTCTAGCCACAGATTCCTCACCTTAGAATAGATTCAAAAGCATTAGCTCTCCAGGGTGGATCGTCTGTGGAGTGGACTCAGACCAAAAGGTGTTTGTAGAACTGAGCAAATGAAGTGTCCTTCCCGCCGGACCTGGCTATCAAGGTTGTAATGCATCGAGAACGCATGCACTGATGCTCATGTCGGACAGCACCCTTCTCGCCAGCGCAGTTGGTCTTGGTGAAATGGTCTCTCAGAGCTCCTGGGATCCATTACTTGACCAATGCATAACAGATCATAATGCAGAGGACTGTCCACCTCGACAGTGTCTTCTTCTACACAGACTTTAATTCCTTTGCTCCAGAGAAGTCCACCAGAAATTGATAATCCACACGATCCGCAGTCCTATTTAATGAAAAAATCTTAAAGCCCCTTTGAGATCCAACCTATGGAGCCTCTCTTCCTCTTTCACTGTGAGAAGGGGAGCAAAGAATGCGGGCTAAGTGATGGATTGCCCAAAAAGGAAGGGAATCACAGCTTTTCACAGAAAGACCTCCCAAGTCCTCAGCACCAATTTGTCTGCAAAAAATGTGGTGTAAGGAGGTTACACCGAAAATGATTGCAGTTCACTCGTGCAACAAGCTGGCATGATCACAATGAGGAGACAGTTTTCAAGGTCAGTAAATGTACGAGCAGCAATCTAGAGGCTTGAAGGGAGTGCAAATGAGGAAAGTCAAGACCATGTTAAGGTCCCACTGCAGCATCACAAACAGCTTGGATAGAAACCTGTGCGTCAAAACTTTACTAAATCTCATCACAGGTGATTTGAACAAGGACATTTGGTCCAGCAAATGTAGAAAGGCGACAAGTACAGACATATAACTTTTTATAGTACCCACTGCAAGGCCTTGTTGGGCTAAAGACAAAACTAACAAAAGGACGTCCAGCAGCTCTTCCTGTAAGAGGGCAGAGTCTCAAGCACTGCAACAGGTTAAAAATGTATCCCAGTGCTCGCCATTAATGGATTTTGTGGAGGTGCCTGTCAGCAAGGATGACATCCCTTAAGCAGTCAGTTGCCGGTGTAAGACACAGACGTGTTGCTGAGAGAGGTGGTTCTCGGGAAGTAGCAGCCTAATAGAAGGACAGATGTTCATGCTCTGGATGAGGAAAGTAGAGGTGCCTGCAGCTGGACAGATTGCAGTTGACCAGTCACCAATTCAGATCTTGAGGCGTCTTCTCTGAGACCTGGATGGTTTGGCAAACTCTGCCTTGATGCTCCGTGTACTGGAACTTCAGGATCCACTGCAGAGCCAGCATATGCAGTATGGAATAGCGAATATGGAGGTTACATGAGGCTAAGAGGCCAAGAAGCCCCAGAGCCACTCTCATCATAATCCAGGACTGAGACTGAAACATTGGGATCATAACCCGAAAGTCCTGGACTCGCTGTTGCGGAGGAAAAGCCCTGAAATCCACCGTAGCCAGGACTGCTCCAATGAATGGAAGTCTCTGCAAAGGATTCAGGTGGCACTTTGGCTTGTTTATGGGGAAACCAACCATGTCCAGAGCACCGCCATCTTCCTGAGGTGGTACACAACTGAGTGTGGCGAGCCCACCTTCAGCACCAGTTGTTGAGGTAAAGGAGTACAGTGACTTCCAGCCTCTGAAGATGAGCAGCAACCACTGGCATCTCTTTCATGAAAACCCAAGGGGCCCTAGTGAGGTCGAAGGGAGGCAGGGCAAACTGAAAATGCTCCTGCATCCCTTGAACCACAGGTAACATTTTTTTTTCTGCAGAGTTTTATATAGCACGAACTTGAACCGAAGGTTTCAGGTATCAGAGCTCTTTACATGAGCACCAGTTGCGTTACACAAGGATAATTGTTTTTAATTTTTTTTTTAGGCACGGGGAGATTAAGTGATTTGTCCAGAATCACAGGATGTTGATCGTCCCTGCCGAGACTCGAACCCGGTTCCCAGCCGTAAGGCCACATCCTCTCCCCTGTGGGATGCAAGGACGCCAGGTGCAGAGCAGATCGGGTCCGGGGAAGTGTGAGCATTTTGATTTTGTACTTTCACAAGAAGTCTTTCAGGGGTCAAAGGTCCTGGATAGGCCTGAGGCCACCGTCCTTTTACAGGAAGAGGGACTAGTGAGAACAACAAGCTCAACCTTACTCCGAATCTAGTATTATCTCTATTGAATGCTTGGAGAGCAAAAGCGTACCTCCTTTAGCAGGACGGACAAATACTCTTCTGAAACCTCTTCTTCTGTGAGAGAGAGATATTGGGTATGAAGAGAAAGTGCTTTTTGAACAATTTTTAAGACCATCTGTCAGATATGATCGATTGCCAGTCTAGGAGTAAGTGTTCAATCCTGCCTCCCACTAGTTGGACACGCCCCACTGAGGGTAAACTAAAGCAGTTTGTCATCGTAGCAGGGATGGAGGAGGTAGAAGAGTGGTGGCCCTGCCCACACACTGTCTACCTGATCCGCATCAACGACCTTGAAATGACTGAACGTTCTGCTCCATTACTGACTGGGAAGACTGTCCCTGCCTTTACACCAGCCCTCTGCTATAGCCCCAACATTTCTAGAACCAGTGCGAAAATTGTTTGGCTTAGCTCAACAACGGCAAAGAATGTGTTTTTAAAGTGTCCCAAAGCAGACTCCAAAGAGTTTTTTGTTTGTAAATGTTTTTATTATATTTTTGAAAACAAAAACAAACAAAATCAGGTACAGTCATGCAGTGTTGTACATTAGTAAACCATACATCAGACAGCACATCGGTACATCCATGTCGGGGTGTTTGAGAAGTCGTCTTCAGAAAGCCCACAGAATTGTATTGCATTTCCATGGGGTCTCCCTCCCCTTAGGTACTAGGGGGTCTCTTGTGAGAAATTGAGCCCAAGAGGAACATCCCTTTGGGATCCCATTAGTCATCCCCCACTGTGACATCAAAACCATAGTATTTCCTCCATTTGCCCCATACCCTGTGGAATTTCTTCGGGCACCCTTTCGCCTTATAGGTGACCCTTTCTGCTGCCATATACATATCCATCCCAGCTCTCCATTCTCAGAGTAGGGGTATGTTGCTGGCTCTCCAAGTCCTCGCCACTTCCCTCTTCGCCACCACCAGCGCTAGTGCAGTAAAGAGTAATTGCGGTCGACCCAGGTCCACATCGCCCGGAATTCCCAGCAGTATAAATTTAGGGTCTGAGGGTATAACGACCTCCAGGACATTATTCAGTTCCTGTAATATCTTCCCCCAATAAACCTGTATTTTGGTGCACTGCCAAATGTTGTGATAAAAGTCGCCCTCCCCATGTCCACATCTCTGACAGGTGGGTTCACTTGCTCGTCCTATTTTGTGTAGTCTAGCTCAGTCATAATAGACTCTGTGTAGTATTTTGTATTGAATGAGGTGAAGGCGTGATTTAATTGCCACCTCTCTAGGGTGCATTAAGGCTGCCTCCCAATCTATGGTTTCGAGTGTGCCCAGGTTCCCCTCCCAGGTGGCGCGTAACTTGCCCAGTCTGTCCGGTGCATTATTGTTAAGGGTCCGATATGTAAGTGATACAGCCTTGGTGAGAATATGTTCCTGAAGCAGTCTCCCTCCCAACGGTGCATAGTCCGGCAGTGGGGAATCGTTTACGTTCTCTGCTTGCCATGCGTGTCTATTTTGGGCGTATTTGAGGAACTGGGAAGTCTGCAATGCAAAGTCCTTTTGTAGGGCATGGAAACTTTTAAGTTTACCCTTGTCCATAATGTCACCTATGGTGGAGATACCTATGTCGTCCCAGCCGCCAAAGCCTCTCAACTTCCGCATTTCTTTTAACGAGGTGCAGTGCCATAGGGGCGTCTGTTTAGTAAGTTTCTGGTCCCACCCCATTGCCTTCGTTGCTCTTCCCCATGCCGCTATTGTAGCCTGGGTAGCCGGGAGGAGTCTCCCTGTGCCTCTGCCGCCATATAGATAGTACAGACAGGTGCGTCCAGCCATGGTTTCCTTCTCTAATCTGTAGGTGGGGTGATCTCCCGGTGCATGAACCCATTCATTTACTGGGGTTCGTTGTTCCGCCCAGTAGTAGGCCTCCATTGTATTGATTGCGTTGTAGGGTACCAAGTGCAATAATTGGTTGTTTCCCTAGCCACAGGAGGGAGCGCAGCTCAGCCTCTATTTCTTGGAAGGTTACTCGTGAGAGGGGAAAGTATGTGTTCTCTAGTGCATACAGAAATCGGGGCAAAGTAATAATTTTAAACATAGCGGCCTGGCCTAGAATAGTAAGTGGAAGCGCTTTTCATCGCCGCGCATCTTCTGTAAAATTTGTGATTATGCTTTAATATTTGAATATGCTTTAATATGCTTTAATATTTTTCCAATAGCAAAGGTCCCTGTCAGTGGTGAGAAAAATTCCCAAGTAGGTAAACCCATTGCGTGCTATCTGAAGGTCCCCGGGGAGCGTGGGCCACGCAGTCAGAACTCCTGGGCTATATATTACTGATTTATGCCAATTGATGGTATACCCCGAGTTGTGCCCATATCTATCTAAAGTGTGAAACAGGGTAGGAATCGTGGTGGTCAGGTGCGTGATATATAAAAGTATATCATCCGCATACAGGGAGATCTTTTCGTCCAAAGTATCTCCCGAGTTGATGCGGAACCCTTGTATCTCAGGATGGTGTCGGACCGCGCAAGCCAAGGTCTCTATAGTAAGAGCAAAGAGCAGGGGGGACAAAGGGCAGCCCTGTCTAGTACCACGCCGTATGGGGAAGTCTTCAGAATTCTTGCCATTGACTCTGACCCTAGCCCTGGGGTCTTTGTACAGGAGCCCCACCCACTTCCGGAAGTTGGGACCTATACCAAATTTAATCAGGGTAGCCTCAAGGAAGGGCCAGTGGACTGCGTTGAACGCCTTTTCTGAGTTGCGTGACAGGAGTAGGTGGGGGTGTCACGGTCCTTGACCTCCATCATCCAGTTGTGGGTCCTACGGAGATTCAGTCTGGTCGCCTGTCCGGGCAAGAATCCAGACTGGTCTTGGTGATCCAGGGTCGTTATTACTTGACGGAGTCTCGTGGCAAGCACAGTTGCCAGTATCTTCACCTCCGTGTTGAGTAGAGATATCGGACGATAGGAGTCACACTTATTTTGGGGTTTTCCTTGTTTATGAATAGGAATGATTGTGGCCATACGCAAATCTAATGGGATGCCACCCTCCTGGCATGCGTCTTGAAATAAGTTTAAAAGGTGGGGACTAAAAGATCGATACATCTCTTATAGAGTTCTGCCAGTAAACTGTTCGGTCCCGGGGTTTTACCCGGGCGTACTTGGGCGATGGCCAGTTTTAGTTCTTTGATCGTAATGTCTGAGTCTAGCCCTTCCCTATTTGCATCGTCCAATAGTGGAGTATGTATCTCTGTTAAATATTCTGTGATGTCAGGGGTGGAACACAAGGGCGGGCGTCATAGAAATCTGCGTGGTAGGACGCAAAGGTCCGCACTATCTGCTCGTCAGTCATCTGTGGTATCCCTTGTGGATCTAGCAAGCTTACCACCCATTGGGCCTCTACTTCCTTTCGGCTAAGCCATGCCAGGAGTTTTCCGGATTTGTCCCCCACATCATAGAGTTTATGTAGGGTCGCTTGGGCCTGCGCCTTGGCCTCCTGTGTAGCCAAGGTCTTGTATTGATGTTGTGCATCCGTCAATTGCCGCAGTACCAAAGGTTCTGTCTGCGATATATTTTGTCTCTCAAGGGTCAGGATCTGAGCTTCTAGTGCAGTTAACTCTTCCCGGTCTTTTCTTCTTTCCCACGCTACTCATTTTGTGCCCTGTCCCGCAGGACCATTTTATATGTTTCCCAAAGTACTACCCCGGATTGCACGGACCCTAAGTTTTCGTCAAATTTTTGTGTCTGCTCTAATGCCCTACAGCACTGTCCCATTCTGCAAGTCCCATGCTGATAATCTCCAGCTCAGGTGTCTCGCTCGATTCCGGTCTCCTATTCGTACATATAGAGGGGAGTGATCTGACAGACCCCTGGCCAAGTACTCCGCCTCGTGAATGGCCTGTAGAGCACCCCTCGGGAGGAACGCATAGTCCAACCGCGAGTAGACCCCATGCGCACCTGAGTAGTATGAATATTGCTGTGTCCCAGGATGTATATGTCTCCAGACATCCACCAAACCCAATGTCTCAGCAAGATGTGCCAGTTGTGTAGTAGAGAGTGCTTGCGTATGATCACCCGTACGTTCGATGGGTGTGTGCATCACATCATTGAAATCCCCTCCGATAATGTTTATTGAACCCTCCGTCTCTAGTAGTATTTCTGTCACTTTATTTATTGTCCTAGTTTGTAGTTTCGGTGGGGCATAGACTGAATGGATGGTAACATTCTGTCTGCCCCACTTCCCCGTCACCCCAGTGAATGTGCCCTGAGGAGAGGAGATATGAGGGAAGGAAAGAGACAGTGGGAGAGATAAGAGGAATAAAACAACTATCAAAGTCTTAGGCTTCTTCTGGCCTATCGCCTGCTCTTGGTCGCGACACTTCGGTCACTGTGCAGGTCTAGGAGGTGTTGTTGGGGGGTGGTAGTTATCGAGCTCTGCCTTATCAATGTAACTCACCGGCAAGTCTCTGAGGTCTTTGTTTAGGAGTTCGAGTCGGGAGCTTCTCCCTGCGTGTCAAGTTTCTCCGTTTCTACATCTTATTCCATTGCTACTATTTCAGTGATCAGGGAATGTTGCGGTGTGGCTTCTTCTTCTTCTTCTTCGGATGTGGTCTCTCTGGTTTCTGTCCCTGTGTAGGGTTCACGTCGTCCAAGGATGGGAGTGTTACGTGGGGTTTCGGCGTGAGTCCAGCGACAGTGCATCTCTCCTCCATAAGCGACCACTCTCTCTGGTGACAAACCGCCTTAATATAGTTGCCCAGAAGGCCTCTCTGCAGGGTGACTGCTCCCCTTGTGGGTATGCTCCAATGGGTCCACACGTGGCTCGTGGCCACCTTCAGCTCTCTCTGGGTCCCTGCAAAGAGGCGCTAGTCGACACCCAGTGTGGGTCTCGTGGTTCCAAAAGGCCGGGGTGGGGTGGTAGGACGTACCTCTGTCCAGGGTGGCCTCCTTAGGTGTTAATGAGAACTGCAGCCCACAGGAGCAGCAATCAGTGGGTGGAGTGAGGGGCAACACCCCCTCCCAGAGTCCGCAGCAGCTCAGCAATCCAGCCGTCGACAACTTCCCTGGCCGGTCTCAGCTCTTCCTTCACCCCGGGGACTCCCAGGATTCATGTAAATTTGATGTTCCTGAACTTTACCCTTTTAAAATTTTAGTAGTATCTTTTTCCAGTACGCAGTGATGTAGACAGTCGATGTTTAAGAACTCAAAATTCAGGCAATAGGGTAAATGTATATAGAACACATATCTCCCATCCGCCACCCGGCTCCCAGGGCCCAGCGGAGCACCGAGGGCGGGACACAAAGTCTCAGGCAGGCCCGGCGGGGCCGGACCGTTCCACCAGGTGATCAGCAGCAGGCTTTGTTTTCACCCCCGGGTGGTCCTGCCTGAAGCGTGGCACTCAGAGACGTCCCCGGGGAGTCCGACTGTATAGGATCAGGCCCGGGGATCTCTCTCCTCCCGCAGCCTTCGCAGCCCTGCGACCAGCCCGCACACCGCGGCGGCTTTTCCGGTACTGACTCACCGGTTTCTTGAGCTCCAGGGGCCGTCAGCAACGTTGCGCACACAGCGCCGCGCTGGGTGGCAGGAGGTGCAGCATCCACGACTGTCCGGTGGCCAAAGGTGGGTCCCCTAAGGATCGCATCGGCTCCACAAGGTCAGGCGTCTTCCATTAGTCCCGGCAGGGCGCCATCTTGGGCGGGACTCGGCGGGGCTCCGCGGTGTAGAAAGGAGCGCTGCACCGGCAAGTGAGGCCCTCAATTGCTCCTCACAGCAGCGTCGGAAGGTTCCCAGTCCATAAATATTCCAAATCCGGGCTTCCAGACTGCCGGATAGTAGTCGGATCTCAAGCTTTCGGCCGGACCTCGGCGAAAGCACGTCTCAAGCGGCCATGTCGCTCGTCTCTCCAAAGAGTTGAGACCCATCAAAGGACACGTAAATCAACCTGTACATCACCTGAGTAGTTAATGGACCTCATCCAGGCATGTCTACGAAGGACACCTCTGGTACTGACGTCCTGCCAAGGCAATCCGTGGTATCAAGACCTGCATGGATAACATACTTGGCCACATCCTGCCATCATGGATTGTCTGGGCCAAAGAGGCCCTAAGTCCTACCGGCAATATCTCGCTGGCCATGTCACAAAGAGAATGTGTGTATCGGATCTCGCTGGCCATGTCACAAAGAGCATGTGTGCATTGGATCTCGCTGGCCACGTCACAAAGAGCATGTGTGTATCGACCCAACAGACAGAATGTGATTGGAAGAATACATTTGCCAAAGGCATCAATACTCTTGGATTGATCCATCTCTATCCCAGGAGTGGTTGTAAATGAGTTAAGTTTCACCTTATTGGTCAAAGTCTGTACTATGAGCTGTCTGGAGTGGGGTGCTCAGTGACAAAATCTGGGTCACCAGGCACTGGTCTATAGCTGCTGATTCACAGGTCGGCGAGTGCATTGTTTTGACAAGGTAGCTTTCAAGCGTACAGGTGTTTGAAATTCACATAACTGTTTTAGCGCAATTACACAAAACTATGGCAAAATTACATGTAATTAGTTGAAATACAAATCTGTCATTTTGCACTATATTTTAGCATGAAAAGCATCCTCGCATCATTTTTAGACAAGAGAATGCATTTTGTATTCAAACAAAACTCCATGAACGAAAGCCACTTGGGCTATTGTTCATTCGTGTTTGAAGTAAATTTGTACATCAAATTGTGCCATTCGCTATAGATTTTTACTACAAACGGCACATAGTTACGCAAAGCAACATAATTTGGAGAATTGTGCATAACAAGTGTAACAGGAAATTATGCTTGTGTCATTTACATTTCACCTGTATGTAATTAAGAGTCTTTAAGAGGGCATAATTAAATGGAAGTAAGGGCTCAGATGTTGCTGGGCCAGGCAGCTGAATTTCAGTCACAAAGTTTGTTTTAATCTTAAAGGGCAGCTGTAATTCTAGTACCTTGGCCTCCCTCCAAACCTCCAATGTAGATGAGGACCTCTCTTCTGTTGGTGGCCCATATGGCAAGTCAATCTCCATCTTGGGTGAGGTACGGCAAGGTATAATGTGTCACTAGGATAATGAGGGGTTAGCAAGTCATCCCCTTTACCTCCCTCATCAACAATATTATGGGGTGCACCTGCTTTGGCAAAACATCAAAATAAGAGCCAAAAGGATAATGGAGCCTCTGTCGACAGCTCTGATGCATTCGAAGCACAGGATTGGAGACAGGGTGCAAGATGACCGATTCCACCTTTGTAATCTCATAGAACAAAATTGGTGGAGCTCAAGTTCACACCGGTTTATGTACAAGTGGACATAAGGTTCAAGGGAGGGGGCTATCAGTGACGACCCGACAGGAGGCTCTTGCTGTTCCATTGGGCCCAGAGACGCACTAGAGAGATCTAGAAGCACACTGAAAATGTGCTGCATCTTTCCCTAGCACATTGTGAAAAAGTTGGACATTGTAAAATGTACTAATTCGTGAGTGGAGCTAAGGATCTGTATCAGAAAATGCAGAAAGAAAGGAACAGGCATCAGTGCACAGAGATTATTTGCGTATCTGCTCTGTCACTTCCGTGGCAGTATGGAGCCAACTTGGGTCTGCACAATGCCACCTGGCATTGTGCAGGAGCACTGCTGCGGAAAATACATTTCAGACCCAGTCTGGAGGCCTGGGGGTATTCTAAGGTGAGAGTATTCATCAGTTATAAGTATTCATCATAATTTGTACAAGAGGTGACAGACTGTGGAGGCTGGGTCTGATTATGGCTCTAAATCCGCATGTGGAAAACCATCACACACACCCTGGTCATAAGCAAGCTGGAGTATGGGAGCCCCCTCTGGGCTGGGATGAACAAAAAAACACACCAGAAGGCTGGAGACCATTCAGACCTCGGAGGCCAGAATCACTCTCCTGTGCCGCGCTCACACCACACCACACCTGAAGGGACTCCACTGCCTCCCCACTCACCAACGAGCAAAATTCAAACTCCTCACCCACACTTTTAAAGCCCAACTAGAAATGGGAGGTCAGAGAGTCCGGATGGAATGAGAAGAAAGAGGGCATCTTACTGTGACAGGTCAGTAGGCTCCTTGATGTACGGATTAGAAGGAAGAGGGTGTATTACTGTGACATGTCAGGTGGGGGTGCACTCCTCTATGGAATGATGAGAAGGAAGGGGGTGTCTTACTGTGACAGGCCAGTAGGTGGGTGTGATCCAGCGGCGTACTAGCAGCAGATACTCCACTACCATATACTCACCTGGGCCCACATAACTTACTTCCACAACATAGCAAGTAGACCGCTGGAACTTTTAGTTTATGAGTTTCATACCTCAAGATCTAGTTATTTTCTTCTCTAACTAAACCTTTCACTGATCAAGTAGTTCTTTCCTCTGGTCAATGGACCATTAGGTGGAACTAGTTGATGGTGATAAATGACATAACTTTTTATACATTCCTTAATTATAATGAAATAATCACAAACTCGGGAAGTTTTTAAAATCTTTATCTAAATTTAGTGAGTGTGAACCATCTCAATGTTTCAGTACAAACACCCTCATTCGCAAGAGTGCCAATTCAATCAAAATTCTTAAAAATATAGCAATTCAGTTCCACACAACAACTATGCTCAGAAAGAAGAGGACAGAGAGATAAGAACATTTATCAAACGATGAATTTATATTTACCAAGAATGGTGTGAAGACCAACCCCCTGGCCAAAGGGCTGGTAAGGATCCCCGGGACAGATCAGGAGACAAAGACTTCAGGACAGGAATCGAGACAGGAAACTTCACCTCTCTAGATACCGACGACTGCGTTGCACCCCTCTCTGACACTCTCTTCCTCCTCGTGGTTCTTCCGCGATCTTCTTTCTAACCCAATTAAGTTAAATAGATGGTTCTGCATTCGATTTTCTTCATCAGCGTCTCACAGCTTCAGCACCACCCACAGCACCGACAGCATCCTGAGCTCTGCAACGCCTTCCCTCCAAGAACTCTCCAACATTGCGCTTTCTAACTAACTAAACTACCTCAATCATACCTTTTTATTACCGAGTACCACCCATTAATGTTTCAATTTCGCAAAGTACTAACTCTGATTGGACAGGCAAGGGGGGGGGATGATCATCACACCATGCTTACATTTCGCTTATTCCATTAAACCATTGTTTCGAACTCCTCCCGCAAACTTTATTAAATCATTTCCTTTCCCATACATCTCCAAACTTTATTAATACAAAATGTTGCGATATGCTGAATAAAGCTCCTTCATATGAACTCTTCACCCTCATGTTCCCAGGGCACATCTTCGCTGGCCTTGGACGCGTGACAAGTCCTTGCTCATCCTTTCGTATTTTCTCGCCAGTACGCATGCGTGGCGCCACGTCAGTCGGCTCGATTCAGACAAGTTAAAAAGGCCCAAAAGCGCACTAATAATAAAGTCAAAAGAAGAGATGTTATTTTCAAAAATAAATGATTTCACTGTATACCACCAACCTCTACTCTAACCCAAACTATTTATTATTACCCTTTCTGCATTTGCATTAATATAAAACTTATTTTTCAAATTCAAGCAGGTGCCGTGCATGTGAGTTTTCAAGCGGCCATTTTATAGTTGTTTGCGCAGGCGCCAGAATTTCCCTCCAAGCGTTAGTACGTCATACTACGTAGATGTAGCAGACGCATGTGCAGTAAAGATCCCCCGTTAAAAGGTATTTAGTCCTTCGTTCATGTTATTGCGGTTAGAAAACACATACCCAAGCTTCGTTTTCCCGCGTGTCTCCCTTTAAATGCGATTTATTAATTACAAACACGTTGTTAGTAAATTGTTAATGAGTTAAAACTAAAGGATTGCTTCCGAGCAAGTCTCGTTTACGAGCCCTTGCTCCATCAATCCCCTCTCTGATGGCATCTTAAGCCATCACAAAATTACCCATCCCATCCCAGATACCAACTTTAGAACTTCTCAGTCTTCCCCTATTTCTGCTCTCAATTTCTCATCAGTCAATTCATTTCCTTCTAAATCCCTCATTTTCTTATATAATCTGCCTTTCATTTCTTCCAGCTGTATTTCATCATATTTTCGCTTTCGTTTCTGTCCCTTTCCTTCTCTTTCAAAATGTACTTTCTCCTTCCTTCCTTTTCTACAACACTTATATGTAATTATCATTAACATCACTACCGTTACTATCATGACTAATGGTATTATTATTTGACCTAGAAAACCTTTCCCAAAATTAACAAACCATTTCCCTATTGATGTTATACATTTTGTTAGTCTTCCCCACACACTGTCAACCTCCAGTTGGGTCAAGTCTTTGTGCATTCTCGTAATGTTTTCAATATATCCTTTAATTTCTCTGCTCTTGTCCAGAATATAAGTGCAGCAATGTTGAATTTTCAACATGCCACAAACTCCACCTTCTTTTGCCAATAATATGTCAAGAGCAAGACGGTTCTGCAAAACCATAGACCTGATTGCAACAATTTCTGTGTTAATCATTAAGAATCCTCCTGCAGTATCTGTAGAAAGACGATCAACTATGGTTGATAACTTACAAATTTTCTGTGAATTTAGAATGACTCCAACTGAGGGTATCAATGCACTAAAAAGGTCTCCTACAATTTCAGAAAAACTAGCTCTTTTCCTACGTGTTAGTCCATTAGATCTTCCATTGGTTCCACTGATTTTATTTACATGATAAATCTTTGGAAAAACTATTCCAAAATAACAGCTCCCGTACCATCTTTCAGGTAACCTATAATAGGCATTACTCCCACAAACGTAGTACACTCCTGGAAACACAGGATCAGTTTCCCCTTTTAGTCCCCACCCTCCTAAAATTAGGAAGTTGTGTTCACATTCACTGGAACCAATGTAATTATTGTTATAATCTGTCTTTAATCTATGGAGGCAGAATTTTCCCTTTTTCACAAAGTCCAGGGACATCGCAGCATGAGCCTTGCCACTTGCATAGATTCCCTCTTTCCCAACCCATGGAGGTACATGGGTTTTCTGTTTAGATGCCTTCCTTTTTAAATCCTGTCTCCTTTCTTCTACTAAATCCAAAAAATCTTTTTCTTCTTTTCTTAATGTACATGTTATATTGCCTTTACGTGCCTGAACTAAATCTATTGAACTCATTGTTAAGAAAAATTCACCCATAAACTGTGCATTTTTACTAGTAACTACTGGATTCATATTCCTTCTAATAGGTAAATCAGGAAATACTACATCTAGATTAGAATAAAAATACTGAAGTCTCCCTGTAGCATAAAATAAACTTGATAAAATACTACATGACACACCATACGTTAAAGGTATATGGTGATACGTCACCCCTTCTGATACTGATGAGGGTAACTTCATACACACGTAACAATTATTAATCTCCATAGTGCTAACATATTGAAATAACAATTTAATAAACACATTAGAAGACGTATTATAGTCTGATTCATTATGATAGTTTGCTTCATCTTCTACCCCTATTTCTATTTCGGTTTCTTTTATTCTATCCACCTTAACATTAGTATCTGTATTCTTCTTATCACTCGTTTTCATTAACAAAGGTACTCCTACTGTTAGGAATAACCATACTAATGCTACTGATAAAATACTGTAAAAACAAAATCTAAAACACTTTCTTTTTAATCCACATTTTGGGTTTCCGGTAACTTCAGTTTCTGCCATTTTTCTCCTGAGAAAATTTCTTTTCTCTTTTCTTTTCCTTTGTCAGTTTTAACTTTCTTTTTCGTTCTTAAGGAGGCCTCAAGTTGCTTTCATCAATCTGTGCAATATGAACCTCTTCTGTTTCATCAGACAGATCTAGAGATTCAAATTCCTCGAGTATGACATAAGTCCATTCAGGAGCCTTATATCTTCTGTTTAAATTCCTCAATCTTGGACTTCTTCGAGTTATTTTTGCCAAGGTTTGTTTAGGTCTTGTTTGACTTGTGATTTCATTGACTTGTTCTGGTTTCTTTTCTGATTTTCTCAAATGATATCTTAATTTCTTTACTCCAGTTGGCCAATTGTCTCCCTTTCTGACTCTTTTGATTTGTACTGCGTTTTCACCTTCTTTATCTCTTTGTAAAGTTCTTTTTATTTCATTTATTCTGGGCACAATCTGTTCTGTTTCTCTGTTTTCTGTGCTTGTACCTTCTTTTACTTCCTCCTGCTCAGGTCCTACCGTATTTTGTTCTTCTTCTTCCTGAGCTTGTTCTTCTAATTCTATCTGACCCTGTTCAGGTCTTACTTCAAACCTTTCTTCTTCTGCCTGAACCCGTTCTTCTAACTCTATCTGGTCCTGTTCAGATCTTATTTCAAAATGTTCTTCTTCCGCCTGAACGTGTTCTTCTATTTTTCCCTCCTCAGGTTCGTGTGTGTCTTTTTCAATTTTCACCTGAGTGTGTTCTTCTTCCCCTGTCTCTTCCTGTCTATTTTCTTGTCTTTTCAGTTCTGTTCTTCTTCTTGTTTCAATAACATCATCAATTATTTCAATCACTGGTATCCATTCTTCCTGACTTATATCTGACTGTTCGTCATATGGTTGTCTTTCAGAATCTATCACTCTAGATTCTTCAATTTCACAGTTTACAACTCCTGACGCTTCAGCCTGTTCAGTCAGTGGTTGCTCTTGTCATTCTGATGGGCTCGGAACTCTTCTGGTATGGCTGGCATGAATCCAATTGGGCAAACCTGCACACTTCACTGCTGTGGTAGTGACCAGTCTGACTTTCCGCGGTTTGTCCCACATTGGTGCTAGGCACGACTTTCTTGCGTGTTTCTTCACTAGCATCCAATCTCCAGGATTCAAATCATGAGCTTGGTCTGGCTGTCTTTCAACTGCGTCTTCTCTAACCTGGTGAGAGATAGAACGCATCTTTCAGCCAATCCTTTGCAATAGTCCAATACCAGATCATCAGTTATACTCATTAGTTTATTCCCAGGAATAAATGCCTGTCTCATGGCTCTTCCCATAAGAATCTCATGTGGGCTCATTCCTGTTTTTCTGTCTGGAATACTTCTGAGACCCATCAATACAAGAGGTAATGCATCTGGCCATTTCAGCTTTGTGGATGCACACACCTTTCCCAATCTTAACTTGATTGTGCCATTCATTTGTTCAACAATTCCAGAAGCCTCTGGACGATAAGCACAGTGCAGTTTTTGTTCAATGTTAAATGCAGCACAGATTAATCAAATTATTTCATTATTAAAGTGAGGGCCTCTATCCGATTCCAAAGTGACCGGAAAACCAAATCGCGGAACTAACTCCCTCAACAATAATTTTGCAACTGTAAGACTGTCATTTCTTCGAGTGGGGTAGGCTTCCACCCATCTTGAGAAAAAGCACACTATAACAAGTATGTATTTCAGTCCATTACATAGGGGCAATTCAATAAAATCTAACTGTAGTCTGGTGAAGGGTCCTTCTGCCTTACCAATCTTTCCCCAGCTTACCACTGTCTTTCTACCTGGATTCTGCTGCTGACAGGTTAAGCATCTTTAGCAAAGGCTCTCTGTGATTACCCTGAACTTCGGATTGTACCAACTCTGTCTGAATAGTCTAATCATTGAATCTCTCCCTATGTGTGTTGCTCCATGATACACTCTTGCCATTTTTGAAAGCAAACAATCGGGCATGACTGGTCTTCCATCTAAATACACCCATACCTCATCTTGTGGTCTCTTTGTACAAGCTGCCTTTATCCAAATTTCCTTTTCTTTTTCTTCAACTTCTTCCTGCAATTGTCTAATCTCGTCCCATGTTTCTGGTACTGAGAAGAACATAAGTTGGCATCTGGTTTCACCCGTTTCAATTTTTCTGTTTATGGCTACTGCATTTTTGGCACAGTATTTGGCCACCTGATCCGCATAATGATTGCCAGCAGTCACATAGTCATTTCCTGACTGATGTGCAGCGCATTTTACAACTGCTATCTCCTTTGGCAATTGTAATGCTTCCAACAAATCTTTCACATTTTTGCTGTTTCTGATAGGAGATCCTGAAGGAGTCAGAAATCCCCTCTACATCCAAAGCTGGCCGAAGTCATGCACAACCCCGAACCCATATTGACTCTCCGTAAATATGGTTCCTCTCCAATTTTTCCCTTTTTTGCATGCCATTGTTAAGGCAACCAATTCAGCTACTTGTGAAGACTTGCCCCCAGGTAAACAGGATGCTTCAATTACCCCAGATATTTTAGAAACAGCATATGCAGCACTTAATCCTCCTTCTTGTGTCCTGAGGCAAGAACCATCTACAAATAACCCATGGTTTGCCTCTTTCAAAGGTGTCTCTTTTATGTCAGGGCGGGGCTTCGTGCATAGCTCAGTCACAGCCAAACAAGCATGATCACTTTCATTTCTCACTTCCTCATCACAGGGGTCTGGCAATAAGGTAGCTGGGTTCATGATCGTACATCTTATCACGGACACGTTCTCAGCTCCCAAAATCACTCTTTCATATTTAGTCAATCGACTAGGGGTGAGATGCTGTGTTGTTGTTCTTGTCAAAAGAATCTCAACTGAGTGTGGAACAAAAACCTTTACCGGATGTCCCATCACTATCGACTCACTTTGCTCCAGACTCATACAAGTAGCAGCTACTGCTTTTAAGCAGCCAGGCAATGCTGAAGCCACTGGATCTAATGTGGCTGAAAAATATGCCACTGGACGTCGACTCAGTCCATGTCTTTGTGTTAAAACTGAAAGTGCACAATTTTCTCTCTCACAGCAAAACAGAGCAAAATCTTTTGAATAGTCAGGCATGCCCAAAGCAGGAGCCTCACACAAACAATTTAGCAATTTTACAAATGCCTCTATGCAGTCATCATTCCAATCAATCGGATCTTTTGCTCTTTTCCGGATCATCTGTATTAATGGCTTCGCTAACATAGAAAAGCCATTAATCCATTGCCTACAGTACCCAACCACTCCCAAAAACATTCTCATTTCTCTCTGAGTCTGTGGCAGTTGCATCTCTTTGATTATTTTTATTCTTTCCGGTGTCACTTTTCTAACTCCTCTTTCTATTTTATGCCCTAAATATCTAACTTCATGTTGACAGAACTGTATTTTTTCTGGAGACACCTTGTGTCCTCCTTCAGCCAAATGGTTCAGTAATGCAATTGTGTCTGTGACACAATCTTCTCTTGTTTTTGATGCCACCAGTAGGTCATCAATATACTGGACTAGAACAGTTTTCCAGGCATAATCAATGACTCGCCACTTTTTTAAAATCTGATTAAAAATTGAAGGACTCTGTATACCCTTGAGGAACTCAACACCATGCGTAAATACGATCCTCAAACTTAAATGTAAAAAGATTCTGGCTGTCTGGATGCAAAGGAATAGAAAAGAAAGCTTGACATAAATCAATCACTGTAAACCATCCTGCATTCCAAGGTATCTGATAAAGGATCACTGCTAGATTTGGCACTATTGGACAACAGAGAATTACAATTTTATTTATTTTCCGTAGATCTTGCACTATTCTGTACTTTCCGCTAGGCTTTTTCAGTCCCATTATTGGCGAATTACAGGGACTACCCATCACCTCTTTTAAAATACTTTGTTTCACCATTCGTTCAATTTCTGGAATAACTCCTGCTTTTACTTCTGGACTCATTTTGTACTGTCGGGTGTTTGGATACACTGCACCTTCTTTCACTGTCACTTTAACTGGGTCTATATTTGTCATTAGCCCAATGTCTTTTCCTGTAAAATCCCACACTTCTGGATTAACTGTGGCTCTCAACTCATCTGGTAATTCATTTTCAGTTATTAATGAAAACATTTCATCTACTTCTGTTCCCTGTTTGGCTAACATCATCTTGTACACTACATCTTCATCTGGGGTTTGGAAAGCGACACCATACGGTGTACAATAGATCGTGCAATTCATCTTGCGCAAAAGATCTCTTCCCAACAGATTTACTGGACTGGAATCACAAACTACAAACCAATGCATTTCCTTAAAATTTCCAATGTGCACCTCCATTGGCTTGGTAATTGGGGTTCTAATCTGTCGGTTCGACACTCCCACGACTTGGATTGACTCTCCCGAGAGGGGTAGGTTTGAGATGTCTGCTGTTCTCACAGTAGACCTGGTAGCACCAGTATCCAATAGGAAAGTAATGTCTTTGCCTTACTGTTGTTGTTTTTCACTACCTGCATTTCCACTCGCCTCCCTATTCGCTCTATACTCCTCTCGGCTTAACAATGTATTCCCCATCCTCCACCCACTGAGAAACACTACTGCCTACTCGAACTCTGAATCTAACCACACCTTAACCCTCCTACATACCTCCTCTTAACCCTTGCCACAAACCACTGCCCCCCCCTATCCTATTAGCACCAAGCACCATCCTGGGCCTCAACCCCTGCCTTTCTCCACTCTCTATTGACAACCTCCCAAATCCTATTATCCCTCCGCCCGCCCCTACCTCGCCCAAAATTCTCATCCCCCTCCAACCCCGCCAATGCACATCACTCTTACAACCCCCCGGATTTGCTACCGTGACTCCCAAAACTAACCCCTCCCTCTTTCCACACCCTCTCCTCCGCACTCTTACCCAATCCTCCCTCCTCAAAACTTCTCCCCTTCCTTCTCTTTGCCTGCTCTCCTATGCTCCACCAGACAAACCGCATCATCATGTCCCACCTCAATACCATCCACACACCATGCCCTCCTCCTGCCCTAACCGTCAAACACCCCGCCCTCACCAAACATGGACCCAACTCTTGGACCATTCCTTACCCTCCCAACCTCTCAAAAAATGCCAAAAGAATCTTAAACACAAACTCCTAATCCGGCATCCTGAAACCCTAATCGAAGACAACTACCACAGCCCCACGTCCCCCATTAAAACTAACTATATTTTCTACACCAAACGCCCCTCCAAATGGAAGAGCACCTTTTTACGCCACCTCCCAGTATCTAGTACAATTAAAATCCCCCACGGTTACAAACTTGCCACTTCTCCAACCTCTCTTTTCCCTGGTGATATTGCCATTTCCATCTACAAAACTGGAAACATCCTGATCCAAGCCTCAGAGCAGCACCTCACAATTTTTGAACTCTGCTTCAGCACTCTTTCGGACCAGCTGTCACTACCTACTCCCCCCCCCAACACCCTCCCAATCCCAAAACCCCTCCTGGCTCCCCACAGCCGCCCCAACTCCTAACCCTCTCCCTAACGACAGTCCCTCTCTTGAACTCTCCCCTGTCGCAACCCTCTCCCCCTCCCCACACCAGCTCCCTCCCCTGCCCCTCCCAGCTCTCCTCCGCCTCTCCGAGACAAACCCCACACCCCCAAGACACTCCTATCCGTAATGACACAGCTCTCTCCTTTACTCCTATTCTGCCTCCCCCCCTGGACCTAGCCCCCCCTCCTCCCCTAATACACTCCTCCAAACTCATATGTCCCCTTATGACCGCCCACCTCCAGCACCCTATCACCTCCCTAGCACCCCTCCTCCCCCTCTAAACCATCCAATAACGACCATAACGCCTCATACTCTTGCCCCTTCCTCCACAAACTATACCTCCACCCATTACGTCGCCTCACACTCTCCCATCACCTCTCCCCCTTTCCCCCCACTCCCCACCAGTCCATCATACAACACGCCCATCCCTCCCTCCCAACACCGGCCCACATCCCACCCCCTCCCTGGCCTTCCCCACTCCCCCGTTAAAAGCTGTACCCCCTACATCAACCCCTCCTGGCAAACCACCATCTCCAAGCTATAAACCTTCTCACCCTAGCCAATCCGCCCCTAACTCCCCCCATTCCAGCCACTTCCACTTCCCTCCTCACCAACCTCAATCAAACACTTCGTAACTTGGAATACAATCTCTCTACCCTGGTTACTGAACTTACCCTTCTCAGAAAAGATTTCAATCGGTTCAAATCCGACAAACCCACAGCCCTCCCCCCCTGGCCCTCTGCCCCACGTGCTAGCCCTCGAAAACGCCCATACCCCAAGCATTGGTTAACAACGCCTCTCCTCACCTGCTCTCACAGACCCCTTTGAACCTCGAATACCTACTCCGCCTCCGTCCTCTCTGTCCTCTGCAGTACTTACCTCAACAAACCCCCACCCAAAGATCTGGCCCCCTCACTCCAATATTCCTGTTATCTTGGGGACTAGCAGAATTCCCGACTATCCTAGCTCCCCAGACCCCCCCTCAACTCACCACCATTCAACTACTCCCCGCCCCTAACACCAACACTAAACCCCTTACCTGCATGCTCGTGAACTGCCGCTCAGCCGTCCGGCATGCAACCGAAATCTCAGAAACCATTCTTAACGAAGATGCCGACATCGCCTTCCTCACTGAAACCTGGCTCAAAGATCACTCTACACCCATCCTTGACCTTCTTGCCCCCTCAGGCTACTCTATTCTCAGAAAAGACAGACCTGAAAAAATAGGGGGGGCATAGCAATCATTTTTAAAGAAGAGCTACAACTCTCCCCAATCAATAACACTGACTTCACAACCTTTGAATACTTAGGAGCCGAACTTAAAATGAAAAGCTCCCCCCCAATACGACTGCATAATATCTATCACCCACCTAGTGAACCCCTTCCCTTTGCCGAAGAACTATCGGACCTTCTAACTAAATCGCTACTTTCCAACTCCAAAAATATCTTCCTAGGAGATCTTAACCTGCACTGGAATGAACCCGATGATCCCACAATCAACCTTCTCAATAACCTTCTTGAGATTAGTGACCTCAAGCAACTCTGCCACTCCCCTACCCACGCCAAAGGAGCTATTCTTGACGCCATCATCTCCAACCCTGATTTGACATCCTTAACCAACATCATCCCTATCGACTGGTCTGACCACCATCTCATTCTGTTCACGATCTCCCCTCCAGCCCCACCCGCCCCTATAAAAAACAACAAAACTACAATTGTGACCAGAAATCTTAAGCAAATCCCCCCCGGCGCACTGGAACTTAAACTCCAATCCCAACTCAGTCTCACCCCCCCTCTTCAAATGCAAATGAACTCACTGAACACTTTAATAAAACTGTCTCAGAGGTTTTAGACCAGTTCGCCCTCTGAAAAGTAAAACGCTAAAAATGCCCCCTCCAAATCATGGTTTACCCTAGACCTTAATAAAGAAAGACGCTCACTTAGATTGGCAGAAAGAACATGGAGACAACTGTAGGAGAGTAGGATCTGCTTCACATGGGTACCCCCACTTTTTGCTGATGCTTCACTGTTTTTCGACCTTAGTCTGGCTGGGGCCCTGCTAATCAGAACCCCAGCCTAGCTGCTTCCTCTTTAAAATGGTTTCCATGTGCCTTAGGCACATCTCTGATTGGAATCTGGAGTGCCCTTATAAGTCCCTAGTATATGGTATACTATGTACCCAGGGCATAGGTACCTCAGAGGCCTACCAGGGGCTGCAGCATGTATTGTGCCACCCCTGGAAGGCCATCCAAACTGACACCACAGGTCTGCTACTGCAGCCTGGGTAAGGTGGTGCATGCACCCTTACTGTGATATAGGCTACCTATATCACTACATACATACACACATATAAACCTATAAGTCACTCCTATGGCAGGCCTTATCAATCCTGAAGGCAGAGTGCGTGGTTCCTATGTGAGAGGGTGCCCCTGCATGAGCAGGGCCCCTCTGCAGCATTCGGAGACCCTTCTCTGATGCTGTTTGTAGTGCAGCCTGACCATATACTCTTAAGCGCATTATAACCTCGCGTTAAATGCTAACTTTGGGATGGCTGCACGGAAACATGTTGTGTTTGGTGTCAAACATCTTGGAATACTACCCCCCGCCAGTTCTGGCGGCGGGGGTAGCATTCCACCCTTCTAGAGGGAAAGACATGTACACACCGGTATACCCGGTACTGACTTTCCAGAGCCCTGGCATCACAAAATGGATGCCGCTGCCACAGACACGAGTCTGGCCTCCTGCTGCTGACCGAAACTCCGGCAGGGGAGGCCTGGACAATAGGTTTCCTGTCCCAGGGAGGTGTGACCACCTCCCCAGACAGGATAGTGTGTATTGGGGCTGGGCGGGAGCCCTCTCGGGTGCCTTGAAGTCCTGCACTGGGGGCACACTTGGTGTCCCTGTGCATACCCCAGTTCAAACCGGCTCAGGGGCTTCCAGCCCCTGCTCTGGCGCGAAACTGGACAAAGGGAAAGGGGTGTAACCACCCCTCTGCCCTGACCCTCCCATAGGTGGGGCCACAGAGTATGTCCAACCCCCTACCTTAGTATAAGTAGGGGACCCCAGTCCTTAGGACTTTAGATTTACCTGGACAAAACTCTGATACAGAATCCTGGACCTTCGACGCTCTACTTCAAGATTAGAGGACTGAAGAATCTCCCTTGGGGTCAAGGAGTGACTCCCCTGCTTGGCAGGCACCAAAGAAGCAATTGTCCGGTCTGCATCGCTGAAGCTCCCGTCGGACGCCGAAGTCTTTGCATCACCAGAGGTAGATTTCCAGACTTCCCCGAGGCTGTCCTGAGTCCCCAGCAAAGCTGAGGCCCGTAGCTGTCGTGGGTAACGTGGAACCGTAACCCCTGGACACCGATCGCATTTGCAAGTGCATCCTCTTCTGGGTTTCCCACGAAGTCGTGCTTTGGGCTCCGAGTAGCCCCAGCCTCCAGCACTAACTGCACCGAAGATCACTGGCCTCCACTCCACGAGTGTCCTGTGAGCCAGCTCCATGTGCATTGTCTTGAGGCTCCTTCGCGGTCGCTAGTCCATTGGCTAGTAGGCCCTCCCGAAGGCCAATCTTTTTTTGCTTGGGCTCCCTGGTTGCTCCAGGTGTGTCCTGACATATCCTCACTGAGTGAGTCCCACAGACCTTGCTGGTCTGCAACATCGTCCTTCTTCCATTTCCACGAGACTTGCCGTTGCCAAGGCTTGTTGGGTCCAATCCGGTCGCCGATACCCCTGCAATCGACAGACGTCATGGGACAGTTCGAATCCAGCTCCTGGTTGCCGCTGACACCTCCTGGACCTCATGGCTGAAGAGTCAAGACGACCATCAACCTACCTGAAGCACTCAACATCGGTGGGCATCTGCTCATCGCCTTCCTGGTCACTGGCTAGTGACCCAGACTCTGTCCCCTCTGCTTTCAGGTTCTTCAGATCTTCGATCCACCTTTGGATCCACCCGAACACTTTCGACTTGGCCGCCAGCAGCACTTTGCAGCAGATCGCCATTGAAAGCGACGACGAAACCCGACCCTGAAAGACACCTATGCACCCGGCTCCCCTGGGTGAGGTAACTCGAGTACTCCGGTGCTCCCGTGGGTATTGACACTAGAACAGCCTAGTTCTCAAAGGGTTTGCTCCAAGTCCTCCTCTAAGTGTCCCTTTTCTTTTAAATTCTAATCGCGACTTTCCCCATAGAAGTTAACGGTGGTTCGCGGCTGTGTTCATACACTGCACGCGTCCCCCGTGGGTCCCCTGTGTCACTGCCTTGGGTGGTTCCTTGTGGTCCAAGCACTTCTACAGGCTCTAGGCCTTGTGTCTAGCTCAGTCGTGGTTCTTATACCACTTTATTGGTATATGGTTTGGTACGCCCCTGGGGCTCAAACGTGTATTTGTGCTATTACTGTAGATAACTAACTTATAATTTATGTACTTCGAACTCTAGCCTCATAAAGAGACTAGAGGGGTGTGTTTAGTAATAAATACATATATTTTGAATATATACCTGGTGTGGTCCTCTTTCATTTGGTCACTCAAGAGATTATAGACTGGTAAAACAAGCTGCTTTACATTCCTTCAAGACTTAGCCTGAAGGCTGCTCTCCATAGCTACCACTAGGATAGCTTTCAATAAAGGTTGTCTTTAACCTATCTCCAATAAGGGGTTGTTTGACTGGTGCAAGGTGCCCACCACAAATAGTGGACAGCATATGCCAGGCCAACTTCTCACATTGGTGTGCAGCGTGTGGGATTCCAGCTTGCTATTGTTTTACCAGATAATCTCAATTGAATTGATCAACTGAAAACCACTAAGGGTACCTAAGGTACATATAAATCAAGCTTAGTAAGTTCTACTGAACTTAGAGTTGTGTGTTAAGGGACAGCACACCCTTTCTACAACTCAAGAGAGTTTAGTAGGCCACACTAGAGTAGCTAGTGCATACACCACACCTCACTAGTAATGTCTTCAAAGCCAGGACCCAGTGAGTCCTTGCCAGAAGCCAGTGGGCTTCTTCCCTCCAAGTATGATAAACTCCCATTCTTGGAATTGAGAGCATTATGCAATACTAGGAAGTTGAAGGCAGGCAAAAGTGCCAGCACCCAACACCTCAGGGAGGTGTTACTAGCTGATGATCTCAGCAGGCCCCTAGGGTCTGAAGGGGTAGGCAAAGAGGGTGGGGCAGAAGATGAGGAAGGGGCCAGGGTTGAAGAAACCCAGGCCCCCCCCCTCTGAAACTGGCCAGGAAGGTGAAAATGACCTTGTCCTGGAAAACCCAATTCCTCCTGTGGAGGAGGAGGAGGTGGAGGATCAGACTGACTTCCCCTTTGTCCCCCAGGAAGAGTTCTGAGTGTGCCCAGAAGGTCTAGGTCTCCTTCTCAGGAGTCTAACCACTCTGACACCTCAATAGGGACCTCTGTCTCCTCTCATAGGAGGGAATCCTCTCATGAGAGGAGAAAGAGACTGATTCAGTATGAGCAAACTCAGCTTAAACTCAGGAAACAGCAATTGGCTATAGACAAGGAGTCCCTAGATCTCTATAGAGAGAGACAAAAGTTGGGACTAGAGTCCCATGGTGGCAGCAGTTTCCCCAAAGATAGGGAAAGGTCTTATGACCATAGAAACCTGAGCAAGATTGTCCCTCCCTACCAGAGTGGGGATGACATCCACAAATGGATAACTGCTCTAGAGAGGGCCTGTAAAGTACAGAGGGTCCCTCAGGAGCAGTGGGCAGCAATCTTGTGGCTCTCCTTTGCAGACAAAGGTAGAGACAAGCTCCTCACTGTTAGAGAGGAGGATGCTGATAATTACAAAGTCTTGAAGAGTGCTCTAATTGATGGGTTTGGCCTAACCACTGAACAATACAGGTTAAAGTTCAGGGATACCCAAAAGCACAGACTCAAGACTGGGTGGACTTTGTTGATTGTTCTGCCAAGGCTCTGGAAGGTTGGTTATTGGGCAGTAAGGTATGTGACTTCACAGGATTGTACAATCTGATCATGAGGGAGCAGATTCTTAATAACTGTCAAAATCAGCTGTTGCATCAGCACCTGGTAGACTCTGATCTGACCTCTCCCCAAGAATTGGGAAAGAAGGCAGACAAATGGGTCAGAACCAGGGTGAAGCAGAAGGTACAGAACCAAGGTGGTGACCCTAAGAAGCAAGATTCGAAAACCTCTGATAAGGGTGGGGAGAAGGGTAAAGATCA
The DNA here is from genome assembly GCA_963921515.1 of Calotriton arnoldi. Lineage (NCBI taxonomy): Eukaryota > Metazoa > Chordata > Amphibia > Caudata > Salamandridae > Calotriton > Calotriton arnoldi. Next base: position 8,979 of record CAWUFW010017187.1, on the reverse strand, counting down.
AAAGTCTTCACAAGGCCCCCAAAAATCTTCTTCAGGTGGGGATTCACAGTCTACCAAAGGGAAAGGCCAAAGGAAACCCTGGTGCAAGGTCTGTAAGCAAAAGACCCACTGGACCAGTGATTGCACCAAGTCCAAAGACTCGACTCCAGCCCCCACCAATGCCCCTAAGGCACCTGCTCCCCCTAGTGCAGTTACAGTTGGTGGTGGGACCACACAAGCCAAGGGTTTAGTAGGGTTGACCCTGGGTAAAGAGATGAGCTCTGACCTAGTCAGAGAACTCACTCAGGCTGTCCTAGTCTGTGATGGAGGCATGGATATGACCTCCTCTGTGAGTCCCAGTAATCTGGGCAAGTACAGACAACAGCCCTTAATCAATGGAAGAGAGGCTTTGGCATTTAGGGACACAGGGGCAAGTGTCACCATGGTGACACAAGACCTTGTGAGTCCTGGGCAGATCATACTTGGTGAAATGTACCAAGTGACCAATGCTAGCAAAGTCAGAACAGATCATACTCTGGCAGTTGTTAACTTCTCCTGGGGAGGGGTAACTGGCCTTAAGAAGGTTGTGGTGAGTGCAGACCTACCCGTTGAATGCTTGCTTGGCAATGACTTAGAAACTTCAGCTTGGGCAGAAGTGGAGCTCAGGACCCATGCAGAAATGCTGGGGATCCCTGCAGATATGTTTGCTGTGACCAGGTCACAAGCCAAAATGTCTAACACTGAACAGGCCTTGGATTCTGGAATAATGGACCAAGTGCCCTCCAAGAAGAGGAGTAGTAGGGTAAAGGCAGTGCCTTCCCCCTTGGCTCAGAAGGATGATCTCAGTCCTGAGGAAGGAACTGTCCCAGAGGAGCTTGAACCTGACTAGGTTGAGTTCTTGGGGACAGGGGGCCCTTCCAGGGCAGATCTGAGCCAGGAGCAGCAGAGCTGCCCCTCTCTTGAACCCCTCAGACAGCAAGCTGCTGCTGAGGCTGCTGGGAAAGCTAGTGGTCCCCATACTGTGTATTGGGATGATGGACTCTTGTACTCAGAGTGTAGAGACCCCAAGCCTGGTGCTACCAGGAGGTTGGTTATACCTCTGAAGTTCAGGGGCTTCCTATTGACCCTAGCCCATGATATTCCCTTAGCAGGTCACCTGGGCCAGAACAAGACTTGGGACAGAATTGTCCCTCACTTTCACTGGCCCCACATGTCTGAAGACACCAAGGAGTTTTGTCGCTCCTGTGTAACCTGCCAGGCCAGTGGCAAGGCAGGTGGCACTATAAAGGCCCCCTGATACCACTACCTGTGGTGGGGGTTCCCTTTGAAAGGGTGGGGATTGACATTGTTGGTCCCATGGATCCCCAAACAGCATCTGGGCACAGGTTTATCCTGGTGGTAGTGGATCATGCCACCAGGTACCCAGAGGCTATTCCCCTTAGGACCACTACAGCACCTGTGGTGGCAAGGGCCCTCCTGGGAATTTTCTCAAGAGTGGGCTTCCCTAAGGAGGTTGTATCAGACAGGGGTGCTAACTTTATGTCTGGATACTTAAAAGCAATGTGGAAGGAGTGTGGAGTGACTTACAAGTTCACCACACCCTATCACCCACAATGCAATGGTTTAGTTGAGAGATTCAACAAAACCTTGAAGGGCATGATTAAAGGGCTCCCAGAAAAGCTTAGGCGAAGATGGGACATACTCTTGCCCTGCCTTTTATTTGCATACAGGGAGGTGCCTCAAAAGGGGGTTGGCTACAGCCCTTTTGAACTTTTGTTTGGTCACCCTGTCAGGGGTCCATTGTGCTTGGTGAAGGAAGGATGGGAGTTACCTCTCAAGCCCCCAAAGCAAGACATAGTGGACTATGTACTTGGTCTCCGCTCCCGGATGGCTGAGTATATGAAAAAGGCAACTAAAAACCTTGAGGCTAGCCAGGAACTTCAAAAAGCCTGGCATGACCAAAGAGCTGTACTGACTGTTTACCAGCCAGGACAGAAGGTGTGGGTGTTGGAGCCAGTGGCCCCAGCAGCTCTCCAAGACAAATGGAGTGGACCCCATACCATTGTTGAACAGAAGGGTGAGGTTACCTATTTGGTGGACCTAGGAACACCCAGGAGTCCCCACAGGGTTCTCCATGTCAACAGGTTAAAACCATATGTGGACAGGGCAGACATGGGCTTGCTCATGGCTACTGATGAGGGACAGGAGGAAGAGAGTGACCCACTCCCTGACCTGCTCTCACAGAACCCTGATGATGGGTCAGTGGATGGTGTAGCCTTGGCAGGCAGCCTCACTACCCAGCAGCAGACTGATTGCAGACAGGTGCTCAATCAGTTCAGACACATATTCTCACTGACACCCAGTCAGACTACCTGGTGCACTCATGAAGTGGACACTGGGGACAGTCTGCCTATTAAAAATAAGATTTATAGGCAACCTGACCGTGTCAGGGACTGTATCAGGACAAAAGTCCAGAAGATGTTGGATTTGGGAGTTATTGAACCCTCAGATAGCCCTTGGGCTAGTCCAGTGGTCCTTGTGCCAAAACCTCACACCAATGGTGGGAAAAGAGAGATGAGGTTTTGTGTGGACTACAGGGGTCTCAATGCAGTCACTAGGACTGATGCCCATCCAATACCAAGGTCAGATGAGCTAATAGACACTTTGGCCTCAGCCAAGTATCTAAGCACATTTGACCTGACAGCTGGCTACTGGCAGATCAGACTAGCTGATGATGCAAAGCCAAAGACAGCATTCTCAACCCCTAGTGGGCATTATCAATTTGTGGTGATGCCCTTTGGTCTGAAGAATGCACCTGCCACTTTTCAGAGGTTGGTGAATACAGTCCTTACAGGTCTGGAAGCCTATAGTGCAGCATATCTAGATGATATTGCTGTCTTTAGCTCCACCTGGGAGGATCACCTGGTCCACCTCAGAAATGTTTTACAGGCCCTGCATAAAGCAGGCCTGACTATCAAGGCCACCAAGTGCCAGATAGGGCAGAGTCAGGTTGTGTACCTGGGCCACCTTGTGGGTGGAGGCCAGGTTCAACCACTGCAGAGCAAGATCCAGACCATCATAGACTGGACTACTCCAACTACCCAGACTCAGGTGAGAGCCTTATTAGGCCTGACTGGGTACTATAGGAGATTTGTCAAGGGGTATGGATCAATAGTGACACCCCTGAATGACTTAACTTCCAAGAAAATGCCCAAAAAGGTTCAGTGGACAGTTAGCTGTCAAAAGGCATTTGATGACCTAAAGCAGGCCATGTGCACTGCTCCCATTCTACAGAGTCCTGATTACTCCAAGAAGTTCATTGTTCAAACTGATGCATCTGAATTGGGGGTAGGGGCTGTACTGTCACAATTGAATGATGAAGGTCAGGATCAGCCAGTAGCTTTTATTAGCAGAAGGCTGACCCCTAGAGAGAAACGTTGGTCAGCCATTGAGAGGGAGGCCTTTGCTGTGGTCTGGGCTCTGAAGAAGTTGAGGCCATACTTGTTTGGTACTCACTTCCTTGTTCAAACAGACCATAAGCCCCTCTTATGGCTAAAACAAATGAAGGGTGAAAACCCCAAACTGCTTAGGTGGTCCATTTTCCTACAGGGGATGGACTTCACAGTGGAACATAGACCTGGGAGTAACCATGCCAATGCAGATGGACTCTCTAGGTACTTCCACTTAGAACATGAAGACTTAACTGGGCAAGGTTAGTTTAATGTCCCTACGTTTGGGGGGTTGTGTAGGAGAGTAGGATCTGCTTCACATGGGTATCCCCACTTTTTGCTGATGCTTCACTGTTTTTCGACCTTAGTCTGGCTGGGGCCCTGCTAATCAGAACCCCAGCCTAGCTGCTTCCTCTTTAAAATGGTTTCCATGTGCCTTAGGCACATCTCTGATTGGAATCTGGAGTGCCCTTATAAGTCCCTAGTATATGGTATACTATGTACCCAGGGCATAGGTACCTCAGAGGCCTACCAGGGGCTGCAGCATGTATTGTGCCACCCCTGGAAGGCCATCCAAACTGACACCACAGGTCTGCTACTGCAGCCTGGGTAAGGTGTTGCATGCACCCCTTACTGTGATATAGGCTACCTATATCACTACATACATACACACATATAAACCTATAAGTCACTCCTATGGCAGGCCTTATCAATCCTGAAGGCAGAGTGCGTGGTTCCTATGTGAGAGGGTGCCCCTGCATGAGCAGGGCCCCTCTGCAGCGTTCGGAGACCCTTCTCTGATGCTGTTTGTAGTGCAGCCTGACCATATACTCTTAAGCGCATTATAACCTCGCGTTAAATGCTAACTTTGGGATGGCTGCACGGAAACATGTTGTGTTTGGTGTCAAACATCTTGGAATACTACCCCCACCAGTTCTGGCGGCGGGGGTAGCATTCCACCCTTCTAGAGGAAAGACATGTACACACCGGTATACCCGGTACTGACTTTCCAGAGCCCTGGCATCACAAAATGGATGCCGCTGCCACAGACACGAGTCTGGCCTCCTGCTGCTGACCGAAACTCCGGCAGGGGAGGCCTGGACAATAGGTTTCCTGTCCCAGGGAGGTGTGACCACCTCCCCAGACAGGATAGTGTGTATTGGGGCTGGGCGGGAGCCCTCTCGGGTGCCTTGAAGTCCTGCACTGGGGGCACACTTGGTGTCCCTGTGCATACCCCAGTTCAAACCGGCTCAGGGGCTTCCAGCCCCTGCTCTGGCGCGAAACTGGACAAAGGGAAAGGGGTGTAACCACCCCTCTGCCCTGACCCTCCCATAGGTGGGGCCACAGAGTATGTCCAACCCCCTACCTTAGTATAAGTAGGGGACCCCAGTCCTTAGGACTTTATATTTACCTGGACGAAACTCTGATACAGAATCCTGGACCTTCGATGCTCTACTTCAAGATTAGAGGACTGAAGAATCTCCCTTGGGGTCAAGGAGTGACTCCCCTGCTTGGCAGGCACCAAAGAAGCAATTGTCTGGTCTGCATCACTGAAGCTCCCGTCGGACGCCGAAGTCTTTGCATCACCAGAGGTGGATTTCCAGACTTTTCCGAGGCTGCCCTGAGTCCCCAGCAAAGCTGAGGCCCGTAGCTGTCGTGGGTAATGTGGAACCGTGACCCCTGGACACCGATCGCATTTGCAAGTGCATCCTCTTCTGGGTCTCCCACGAAGTCGTGCTTTGGGCTCCGAGTAGCCCCCGCCTCCAACACCAACTGCACCGAAGATCACTGGCCTCCACTCCACGAGTGTCCTGTGATCCAGCTCCACGTGCATCGTCTCAAGGCTCCTTCGCGGTCGCTAGTACGTTGGCTAGTAGGCCCTCCCGAAGGCCAATCTTTTTCTGCTTGGGCTCCCTGGTTGCTCCAGGCGTGCCCTGACTTATCCTTGCTGGGTGAGTCCCACAGACCTTGCTGGTCTGCAACATCGTCCTTCTTCCATTTCCACGAGACTTGCCGTTGCCAAGGCTTGTTCGGTCCAATCCGGTCACCGACACCCCTGCAATCGACAGACGTAATGGGGTAGCTCGAATCCAGCTCCTGGTCGCCGTCGACGCCTCCTGGACCTCGTGGCTGAAGAGTCAAGATGACCGTCAACCTACCTGAAGCACTCGACATCGGTGGGCATCTGCTCATCGCCTTCCTGGTCACTGGCTAGTGACCCAGACTCTGTCCCCTCTGCTTTCAGGTTCTTCAGATCTTCGATCCACCTTTGGATCCACCCGAACACTTTCGACTTGGCCGCCAGCAGCACTTTGCAGCAGATCGCCATTGAAAGCGACGACGAAACCCGACCCCGAAAGACACCTATGCACCCTGCTCCCCTGGGTGAGGTAACTCGAGTACTCCGGTGCTCCCGTGGGTATTGACACTAGAACAGCCTAGTTCTCAAAGGGTTTGCTCCAAGTCCTCCTCTAAGTGTCCCTTTTCTTTTAAATTCTAATCGCGACTTTCCCCATAGAAGTTAACGGTGGTTCGCGGCTGTGTTCATACACTGCACGCGTCCCCCGTGGGTCCCCTGTGTCACTGCCTTGGGTGGTTCCTTGTGGTCCAAGCACTTCTACAGGCTCTAGGCCTTGTGTCTAGCTCAGTCGTGGTTCTTATACCACTTTATTGGTATATGGTTTGGTACGCCCCTGGGGCTCAAACGTGTATTTGTGCTATTACTGTAGATAACTAACTTATAATTTATGTACTTCGAACTCTAGCCTCATAAAGAGACTAGAGGGGTGTGTTTAGTAATAAATACATATATTTTGAATATATACCTGGTGTGGTCCTTTTTCATTTGGTCACTCAAGAGATTATAGACTGGTAAAACAAGCTGCTTTACATTCCTTCAAGACTTAGCCTGAAGGCTGCTCTCCATAGCTACCACTAGGATAGCTTTCAATAAAGGTTGTCTTTAACCTATCTCCAATAAGGGGTTGTTTGGACTGGTGCAAGGTGCCCACTACAAATAGTGGACAGCATATGCCAGGCCAAGTTCTCACAACAACACCCTTCCCCATCCCATCTTGCTCTCCTTAGAATTGCAAGATCCTCTTACAAAAAACACATCTTTTCGGAAAAAGCATCCTTCTTTCGTCTACAACTCTCACGGGCCAAAAACAGACCTAGAGAACTGTTCAACATTATTAGAAACCAAACCTCCCCTGCACCCCTCAACCCGGTGGCCTCCACTAACAAACGTGAAGAAATTGCCACATTTTTCACTGAAAAAATTGCCAAAATCGACCGTGCTTTCCTTGACACTCAACCCTCGCTCACCCCTCAACATCCCCTGGATACTCCACCATATCCTCCACTCCCCTTGAAAACACCCCCGACTCCCTCACTCCTCCTCCCCTCACATACCCCTCCTGAACCCCCCCTTACTATCACACCGCTTAAAAATAACGCCTCATGGCATAATTTCCACTCAGTTTCTGAACGGGAAGTCTTCAACATCCTATCCAAACTCAAACCGTCCTCCCACACTAAACACCATCTCCCTTCCACACTAGTCCAAGATCTCAAACACATCATTGTCCCCTACTGGACCCACATCATTAACGCCTCCCTCTCAACAGGGAATGTTCCCACCTCCCTTCAACTCGGACAAATCACTCCCATTCCCAAAAATCCCAAGGCTGACCCCAACGACCCTAACAATCTCCGCCCTATCTCCAACCTCCCCCTCCTCTCTAAAGCCCTAGAAAAGTGCGCCCTACTACAACTGGACAAACACATTGACACATTGAACCTTCTAGACCCCCTGCAATCTGGCTTCCGCAAAGGTTGCAGCACTGAAACTGCACTGTTCAACATAGTCGATGACATACACCTTGCCCTGGACAAGGGTGAGACCTACCTACTCATCCTTCTTGACCTCACCGCTGCATTTGACACAGTCTACCACCCAACCCTACTCAAGACACTCAAAGATCGCTTTGGCCTTAATGGCACTGTCCTCAACTGGTTCACCTCCTACTTCCAACATAGAACCCAACAAATTAAAATTCAAAACTGCCTCTCTAGCCCAACATCTGTCTCCCTAGGTGTCCCGTAAGGATCCATCCTCTCTCCTGCCCTTTTTAACCTCTTTATGGAACCCCTCACCCTGATACTTAAACAAGCCAAAATCAACTATCACCTGTACGCTGATGACACCCAACTGTACTATAAAATAAAATCCCATTCCGACATCCTGCACCTCAACACAGCACTAACCAAGATCCAAACCTGGTTCCACAACAACCATCTTAAACTCAACCCTAACAAAACTGAGATCATCCTCTTCTCGCCCAAAAACAACCCTCTCCCCATTCAAACATGGATCGCTGACCTTAATGCCCTTAACTGCCCTCTCTCCCTCGCCGAATCTGTCAAATCACTCGGCATCACCATCAACAATAATCTTACACTAAACTCCCATGTTATAAATTTAGCAAAAAGTGCACTTTTCACACTCCGACATCTCAAAAAAATCAAACCCTTTATTCCAGCGGAAGACTTCAAAGTAATTACCCAATCTCTTGTCCTATCCAAAATCGACTACGGAAATGCCCTTCTCTCTGGTACTCCCAAAATCCACCTTGCCCCCATCAAATCCGTCCTCAACCTCGCAGCCAGACTTACAACAAACTGTAAATGTTATGACCGCATCTCACCTGCCCTCAAGGCCCTCAAATGGCTCCCCATCGAAGGTAGATCCTCCTATAAAATTGCCTGTATTACACACAAAGCCCTCTATCAGAAGACTCCAACCTACCTTTCAACTAAACTCAAAAAAGCTGGCCGCGCCCGAACGCTGAGAAGCACCAACACTCTTCTTCTCATACCCCCTCTACTCAAAAAAAGTGCCTCACAATCCCGCTCCTTCTCTGGCAAGGCCCCAACCATCTGGAACGCCCTCCCCAAAGACCTTCGATGCAACCCCTCCTATGCCAACTTCAAAAGAAACCTTAAAATACACCTCCTCACTAAATATTGGGGAAATTAACTCCCTGTTCTCCTTTCTGACTATTTTCAACCCTGCCTACCCCTCACACCCACTCACCCCCCTCCTCATACCCTCCTCACCCCCCGTCCCTTCATTATATTCCCCCTCACCCTCACGATGTCCCATGAGTCCTCCTTGGCATACTGTAAAAGTGCTATCTACAATGACACTCTTGTTCTTTCAATTGGTGTTTTGTTTATCTTATATGCACCCTTCTCACTATGTACTCTAAATGGTTCCTTCTATTTTTGTCTGATCATCTGCAGAATTTGTTTCGTACATTGCTATTGCTGCTTTCTTGTTTATTGCCATTGCTGATGTAAAGCGCTCTGATACCCTTGGGTGGAGCTAGCGCTATATAAAACCTTCAAATAATAATAATAATAATTTGCCTTCTACTTTCCCATCAACAAATGGACCTGACTGATCTACCGGCAAGGATGCGCCAAGCACGCACTCCTCTTCCTCCCCCCTCAGGCAGCATCATTGTGCAGTATCTGAATGTACCTC